>JAPKLW010000004.1:123983-179877 GCA_026898455.1 Plectranthus barbatus
GTTGTTTATTGCAAGTCATTAATGATTACCAGTATATCAAACATAACATTTCTTAACATACCAATCATAATGCTTTTACGTATACAATTCCAACAATAATTAATATTGACCTACCCCTTTATTACCACGTTATGAGAACGGGCTGCATTAATTGAGAATCCCCATATTTAAGGTTACCGAACATCCATTAATTAATCGGAGCCTCTGACAAGCTCTAACTACAATTAATTAATATCTTATTATTCCTGAGTAGTACCACTCAAACCTTATCACTCGTGCCTGAACTTAATCAGCCTGCAGGACTTTGGCACGATGAATGATTGAGCTCCTCAGGGAATGTCCCCATCCAATTACTCGGATATGGTTCCCTAAACCCAGTCTCAGGCGGTACTACACGAACTGCTGTTACCCACAACCCGTGCAAACCCCTGAACTTTCATTAAGGTTTGGACTCAATCAATATAACGAGATCATGTATTCGCTGATGTCAGACAGACGAATACATCTCACTGCGGTCCTTCAATACGCCACCTCTGCGTACCAGCATGTCAAGTAACCAAGACAGACTACTTATTCCGACAATGCCGCAGCCATCCGGACAGACGTATCCTCATACGCTGTCTCGGCTGTGATCAGGTTTATGTCTCACTAGGTCAAGTGATCATACTGTGTTCTGCGATCTACAACACGCCGTATGATTGTCCCTATCGGTGAGACAAGAGGATACCGTTGTTCATACATGTACGATTGTTAACAGATAGGAGAAATAAACCGTTGTATACTCATTATAATAAATGCTTTCAGTATACAAAACCCATTAATCTCCCACTTATACTCAAAGCATAACTAAGCTATTACAGAGTATACAGTCTGTCTATCTAGTATGCTCTCACTTTAACCACTATCAGTGGTCGGCATCCACGTCAGACCCAGCTCACGAATATGTCTTTCGTAAACTTTTTGCGGCAAGCTCATTGTAAATGGATCAGCAAGATTGTCAGCAGTGTCAATCTTCTTAATCAGCACATCGCCCCTCGATACTATTTCTCGTATGATATGGTACATTTTCTCTATGTGTTTGCTTGCCCTGTGAGACCGCGGTTCCTTTGAGTTTGCCACTGCACCAGAGTTATCACAATAAATTGTGATGCTCCTTGGCAATCTCGGGATCACACCCAACTCTAAAAGGTAGTTCCGGAGCCACACCACCTCTTTCGAGGCGTCGGAGGCGGCAACATATTCAGCCTCCATGGTGGAGTCAGCAATGCATTTCTGCTTTGAGCTCCTCCAAGATACAACTCCACCTCCCAGGGTAAACACATATCCTGAGGTCGATATCTTCTCATCCTGGTGCCCTTGGAAATCCGAGTCTGTATAACCCACAGGGCACAAATCCTCACTTTGATAAACTAGGCAGAAATTCCTAGTTCTTTCAAATACTTGAGGATGTGCTTTACAGCAGTCTAGTGCGCCTGTCCAGGGTTAGACTGATATCTTGCTACCATGCCAACGGCATAACAGATATCTGGCCTGGTACACAGCATCGCATACATGAGACTACCCACCACCGAAGCGTATGGTACAAGACTCATCTCGTCTTTCTTCCCCTGTGTCTGAGGACACTGCCCACTAGAAAGACGAATGCCATGTCTGAAAGGTAGCAAGCCTTTCTTAGCGAGTTGCATGCTTAACCGGGCTATCACAGTATCCACATAGGATGCTTGGGATAAGCTCAACATTCTTCTCTTACGATCTCGTAAGACCTTAATCCCAAGAAAGTAGCCAGCTTCTCCCAGATCCTTCATTTGGAACTGTTCGGATAACCAAACCTTGATTTCGAACATCACTCCCTCGTTGTTTCCAAATAGGAGTACGTCATCAACGTAAAGTGCAAGGAAGACCATGCTCCCACTGACACAAAGTCGGTAAACACAACTTTCGTTTTCCAACTGTGCAAATCCATAGGATTTAATCACATCGTTGAAACGTAAGTTCCACGACCTTGAAACTTGCTTAAGTCCATACAAGGACTTCCTAAGCTTCCAGACAAGATGTTCTTCGCCCTTGCTTATGTAACCCTCGGGTTGCTGCATATAGATGTCCCTACCTTCTTCAAGGTAACCGTTTAGAAAAGCAGTTTTGACATCCATCTGCCAGATCTCGAGGTCAATATGCGCAGCTATGGCAAGGAGTATCCGGATGGATTTTAGCATGGCTACGGGTGAAAAGGTTTCGTCATAGTCAATGCCCTCTTTCTGACTATAATCCTTTGCCACCAGCCTGGCTTTAAAAGCCGTGATCTTTCCATCCGCCCCTTTCTTTCTTTTGTATATCCATTTGCACCCTATGGCCCTAAAGCCATCCGGCAAATCAGTTTTCTGGTATACATCCATAGCAGTTATGGATTCAATTTCAGAATCCATGGCGACACGCCATTTGGCAACATCCTTGTCTTGCACTGCCTCTTCGTAAGTCAGTGGGTCAGAGTCCTCATGTTCGTCTTCCAGGCTCAAGTCCAAAGACTCACCCACGAACATGTACCTTTCCGGCTGGAAAATAACTCTCCCACTACGACGAGGCATCGGTGTCGTGTCAGTAGTAGGTGCAATGACTTGTGGTCCTGCACCTTGCACTGAAGAACGTGTTTGTGGTGCTGTACCTCTCACAGGTGCACCCACATCTACACGTTCCCCTTCTCTTGGAATTGCATTTTCGTTCTCAATTTCTTGAAGAACGATATCACTCCTAGACCTGTGATTACTCACATACTCGTCCTCCAAGAATCTAGCGTTGGTGCTAACAATGACTCTTTGACTCTCAGGACAGTAAAAGTAACCACCTTTCGTTTGCCTGGGATACCCTATGAACAACATTACTTTTGACCTGCTTTCTAATTTATCAGGTTCCTTCGAAAGTATGTGTGCCGGACAGTAAGCTGTTGTTTCCAATGCGTAGCCCCAAAACGAAATTGGTAAGTTTGCATAACTCATCATTGATCTTACCATCTCTAGAAGAGTCCTATTTCTTCTTTCAGCAACACCATTTCGCTTGGGAGTACCCGGTGCAGTCCACTGGGATGTAATCCCATTTTTTGACAAATATTGCAGGAACTCGTTACCGAGGTATTCGCCACCGCGGTCAGATCGAAGCGACTTGATAGTTTTCCCGACCTTCTTTTCTGCCTCAGCCTTGAACTCTTTGAATTTCTCAAAGCATTCAGACTTGTAGCGAAGAAGGTAAATGTATCCGTACCTTGAGTAGTCGTCAATGAAAGTGACGAAGTACTCGTACCCTCCATGAGCCTGTGTAGACATCGGTCCACATAAGTCAGAATGGATCAATTCCAACACTTCCTCTGCTCGAGACTGACGAGCTTTTAAAGGCCTAGTTGACATCTTGCCCTCGATGCAGGATTCACAGACTTGATAAGGTACAGCCCGGACTAGGTCCAATGTACCATCATCTGCAAGTCTTTGAATCCGCTTCAAGCTGATGTGACCATATCTCAAGTGCCAAAGATATGTAAGATCCTCATCAGAAGAAGTTAGTTTTCTCTTTCTAGGATTATCAATTTTGGATGAATTACATGCAATACTCGCGGAAGACTTATGATTACAGTTAACAATATAGAGAGAATTATTCAGCATTCCACGACAGATAACACCGTTATTACCAATGATAGAAACACCACTATCAAAAATAACTGAATATCCATCAACATAAAGTTTGGAAACTGAATTAAGGTTTCGCCAAAAATTCGGCACGTATAAAACATCTCTCAATGTTAAAACAGAATCATCAAAGTACAAGGTTAAATCTCCAATGGCAACTGCACTCACTTGTGCTGTGTTCCCCGTTGAGATGGTAACCTCATCATTCTTCAGCACCCTTCTTGGTGTGAACCCCTGCAAAATGTAACAAACATGATCAGTAGCTCCAGTATCCACTACTCACGAATGAGTAGAAATCGATGCTAAACATTTTTCCGTTACAAATGCAAATGACGTACCTTGTCCCTTAGCATTCGGACAATCCACATTTTCGCATCCAGCACACTTGTTCTTCTCTGGAGTGACCTTGACTCTCTTCCCCTTCCTAGACTCGCTATCACTGCCTGTTTTCATGTACTTGCTCTCAGCACCGTCGTCTCCAACCTTAGAGGTTGTCGAACCAGTACTAGAACCAGACAGAACAGGTTTTTGTGCTCGCATGGTAGACTGCTCCACTACAAGGTCCTCAAGCAGCTCATGCAGAGCATACTCTCCCTTGCAGCAGCAACTACCTTAAAGTCATAAAAGGATTCCGGAAGAGAATTCAGGATAATATCAATCTCGCCTTGCGCACTGATATTACCACCCCGCACAGTAAACTGTCTCATGAGATCAATCACAGACATCATGTGCTTTGTCACCGAACTATCCTCAACCATCTTCTTGCACACAAGATTGTGGACAAGCTTATAGTTAATAGTTCGCTCCACGTTGCCATAGGCTGTCGAGAGTTCCTTCCAGAGCTCTCCAGCCCTCTCGAGATACTCATACTTGTGCCTTAATTCACTAGACAGAGAACCCGTGATGAGCCAGAAGGCGAACTTATCAGCATCCTCCCATCTATCATAGAACTCAAGCTCAAGCTCGCATACCCCTCTATGAGAACGCAACAGTGGATCCATGTAAAGAACATGTGCTTGATTTTTCAGATAAAGGACATGTTTGATGCAAAAGCTCCATTCGGGAAAGTTTGGACTAGTAAGAGGATTGAGAGCAAGTAAATGATCGACAGTAGACATAGACATATCTGAAACAATAAAGATCTTAAATAAGAACATACATGTTGAACTTCGAAAACAAATGCATTGAAAACCTTTTAATAAATCAAATACAAATGTTTTCCACTAATTGCCCAAGAGTTCTCACCGTAAGCTACACTCGTAGACGTTTACGATGTCACCCTCAACGAGAACTGTGGGTTTTAAGCCCCAATCCATTTAATTTCACTACCATGTCAAGATGCTTTTGACACTAGAAATTAATAATTAGTGAAAACCTTAGACCAAGCCATCTCTCAAGAACAGGGATGCAATTCTTGCATTATATTCTAAGATGCTTCTAAGCAATTAACCACAAATTTAACTCCGGCCAAAAGAGACAGTTTAGCATGGCACGTAACCATACCGCACAGCCCTTAAAGCTTTTGTTATCTATAATTTAAATCAATCCTAGAATACTTGTGAAAGAGGTCTACGCAAGCTACACTCGTAGACGTTTACGCAAAGCCCTCCCACTATTCACATGATTTAAATTGTTTGTCTAGAAATCCCAACAACCGTACCCATGCACCTCTAGGAACTAGCAAGCTACACTCGTAGACGTTTACTAGAACAAGAGATACACTTACAGCCTAGGACCGCTTTGTGGAGGTCTATTGAATTTAATTAAAAAATCTGCTTAGTATTTTTCTTTTAAAAGGTTTCTTTATGCGCACACATAATTTCTTTGTCATTATATTCCCCAAATTTTTGCATGTAATTAAACAAGCCCAAAAATTCCCAAAATATAATCCAACAAAAGAAATTAATCACATAAGCATGCTTGAAAAGCTGTAAATAATAAAAGCGATAAAACATGCTTTTCCTATTATCTACACATGCTTAATTGCGCACATAAATAAATCACATATCATACGAGGACACTTAAGGCAAACAAAAATTCCTCGTGGCCCCAAAAATAGAAAAAATAAATTCTATCTATTACAATTTGAATTTTGAATTAATTTGGATAAATCCAAATCTTTACAAATCTTCAAGGGCCTCCAAATCTTCAACCACCAAATCTTTTGGGATTTAGGCCTTTGTGATCTGATGATTTGCCCTAACCCTAATGCAAACCCTAGGGTTTACACAGGATTGCACAAACCACCAAAACACGAGCCACCGTCGTAGGGACAGCAATAGCCGACGACAGCCGAAGCCGAAGCCGAAGCCGCCGCCACCACTGCATGCGCACAGTGCCGCGCACGCTCGCACGCGCGCCTTGCTTGCGCAGCCCTGGGGCCGCCGTTGTTCGCTGGCCGCCCGCAACGCACACTGCCGCGTGTTGTCGCCCGCGCCGTACGCGGCCCTATGACGCCGTCGCCCGCGGCTGCACGCGCGGGGCCGCTTGCCGCCGTCGTGCACCGCCCTTCGTCGTCTCCGTCTTTGTTCTTTGTCCTCGACCCATCCAATTACAAAATTTGAAAAATTACAGAAATCTATTCTATTACAATTTTTCAAATCTACTCTAATCACGGATTTTCTCGTGATTTTACAAAATTAATCCAGCCCTACACGGATAAACCACCGTGGGCTGAATTACACGGGTTGCCACGAGGAACAAAAACCAAACACAATAAACAATAAATTCATACATGCATATTGAATTCAATTATGAACAACAGAGCCATAAATCAGAAACCTCGCTCTGATACCAATTGTAGGGTTTTTCCTTGAACCGAATCACCAAAACCAAACTGAACCGGATCGATTTATGAATATTAAACATAATTCAAATTCACAAAAACCTAGCATGCTCCTATGAATTTAATGCATATTTGTGGATTAAGAGATTACCGTAATTCCATCGTCTCGGTACCAATCTTTTGCATTTGAATTCCAAACTCCAATTCAACCACGCAATTCGATTTCTCTGCGGAAACAGAAATTAGAATACTAATTTCTAGAATAAAAATCGAAAGAACAAAGAGGAAGAAGGAAATTTGTTGTTCTCCAGATTAGATCTTCAGATCTGTATCCCGGTGCTGATCAGATCTACTACTGGTGAGGACTACGTAGATCTGTGGCTTGAGCAGGACCAGAATTCAAAAATTCTCCTCCTTTCTCTTATGAATCGGTGCCTACCTCTCTCTCTCCAAGTTTTACTGTGTTACAACTTATGAGAGAGAGCTGTCTATTTATAGACCTAGGGTTGTAAACCCTAATGGGCTCCTGGGCTCAACTCAGCACACTTGTTGGGCCAGACCTGGGACCTAATGCAAATAATAAAGTGGGCCTATAAATTAATTAATTCCAATGTCCGCAACCCAGGACACAATTAATTAATTAATATTAATTCTTTTTCACCACAGAATTAATACTGACCTACCCCTTTATTACCACGTTATGAGAACGGGCTGCATTAATTGAGAATCCCCATATTTAAGGTTACCGGACATCCATTAATTAAACGGAGCCTCTGACAAGTTCTAACTACAATTAATTAATATCTTATTATTCCTGAGTAGTACCACTCAAACCTTATCACTCGTGCCTGAACTTAATCAGCCTGTAGGACTTTGACACGATGAATGTTATTGAGCTCCTCAGGGAATGTCCCCATCCTATTACTCGAATATGGTTACCTAAACCCAGTCTCAGGAGGTACTACACGAACTATTGTTACCCAAGAAGCGGATATACGAGCACGTTACTTAGGCTCTCCACCATGGCAAGTCAAAGCAACAGTCAACCTGTGCAAACCCCTGAACCTTCGTTAGGGTTTTGACTCACTCAATATAACAAGATCTTGTATTCGCTGATGTCAGACAGATGAATACATCTCACTGCGGTCCATCAATACGCCACCTCTGCGTACCAGCATGTCAAGTAACCAAGATAGACTGCTTATTCCGACAATGCCGCAGCCATCCGGACAGACGTATCCTCATACGCTGTCTCGGCTGTGATCAGGTTTATGTATCACTAGGTCAAGTGATCATACTATCTTCTGCGATCTACAACACACCGTATGATCGTCCCTATAGGTGAGACAAGAGGATACCATTGTTCATACATGTACGATTGTTAACAGATAGGAGAAATAAACCGTTGTATACTCATTATAATAAATGCTTTCAGTATACAAAACCCATCACTTCTCCTTCCCTTTCTTAGCATCTTCAACCGTGCGTCTTCAGCTACTCTTGCTATCAATTCAGCAGCTTTCTTAGCTGCTTGCTCATCTGCAGCTGCCTTCTTAGCAGCACGTTCTTCAGCACGCTGCTTGGCCTGCTCGAAGTTCCTGTCCCGTGCCTCGAAGTTCAGCCTCTCCATTTCTTTCTTATGCTTCTTTATTTCCTGCTCCTTCTTCTGAGCTTTCCTCTTCCTTATGCCTTTCAATCTCTCCTCAAGAGGTCTTTTAGAGAGGGGAGTCTCCGCAGTTTTCTTCTTAGCAGCCTCCTTCTCTGCTGCTTCGTTCTCAGCTTTCTCTTGTTCAACAGACTTGACAAGACGTCTGCACCTCCTCTTCTTCTCTGGAGATGTAACATCTGATCTTTTTCTCTTGGGAATTGGCACCGCAATTTAACCCAAGGCTGTAACTTGATGTTCTGCTTCCTTCTTCGCCATTATTTCCTCAATCTGCTCAACCGGCAGATCTCCAAGCTTCTCAATCTCTTCCAGATGCTGAAAACACTACTCTGTCTCAGCAGCCTTCTGAGCAGCTGTTATCTCCTCCGGAGTCATAGCAATTGCTGGCTCCAGCCTCTGGAATGCTAGCTCGCTAGCATGGGGCTCTTCAGGAGATACAGGAACTTTCGGATCAACATTTGTCTTACCTTTCAGAATAATTGGTCGGGTGGGATCGACCGAAGTTGGAGCCTTCTTGGTCATCGAAATGAAATCAGTCGGAAGGAGCTTCTCGCCTCTATCAACTCTCTTCTTATGGAAATATATTTCAATGAACTTACTAATCTTCAAACCAAAGTTCACGTTGGATGTGAACACACCATCCTCCTTGATCCTCAGATTCTACCTGGTGTGCTCCAGCCACCGCCCATAGAAGAACTCTGCCCAATTGCCTTTCACTCCAACCACCACTGCCATCATCACCGCTTACTTCTTTGCAGATAATTCAGAGTATGAACGAGCATCACACTGGAACATCTTAATCACCAGCTCAGCAAGGAGCTTGTATTCATCTCTGAAATGGTTGATCATAGTAGCAACCTTGAAAGTGATCGGCATTCCCTTTTGATCTTTCACCAATTCAGGCTTCTTCCACGCCTCCCACCTCTTCTCCATTTCGTCTAAATCATTCAATTTCGAAGCAGCAATGCGCTCACCTTTGTTGGGTAGATCAAGCTTGGAAGTTTCACCTCCAAAATTGTTCCAAAGACCGAAGTCTTGAAAGACTTCTGGGTTGTCTCATCAACCACCGCACGTGTATAGAACTCAGAAACCATGTGTGGACGGAACCACGATGGCTCTGCTAACAATTATGCAACGACCCCTGCCTTTGTCAGGGCATCCATAATCCATTCGGGGAATTTGAGTGCGGCGAGAGGAGTGTACAGAATGCGGTCCTTCATGATTTGTGCCGCCCTCCTCTGGTTTCTGGATAAGCCAGATTGTTCCTTCTTTTTTATTATCGCCACCAGTTGGACGTAGGGAATGTCATCTTCTATGTCTTCTTTCTTCACTATCCATGTATACTCCGGTGCCCACCGCTCATGCAGGGTTATGTCTTGGGTAAGGGAATGAATGGGGATTCCGAATTCTGTAGAGGAAATGGATGTATCGGTATGTGTATGGGATTCGGATTGTTGAGAGTGTGTAGGAGATTCAGGATTAGCAGCCATAACTAACAATTTTCTAAGTTTGGGAGAAAAACTTGCAGAGAGAACTTGGGAGATTTGAGAGAAAAGGCTAGGGATCCAATATCACAAATTTCAAAAAGGTTTGAATGTTGAACGAAGTGAGATGTTTATACCTTCTGAGTAATGATCCAACGGCTGGGGAAACACCTTTTCAAATCCAATCGATAGTTTAGAATCGGCGAGACCTTTCGTATGGTAGCCCACTCCCCCATGAACTCGAGTGGTTTCGACGTGTCGCCTCCTGGTTTGACGCAGGCAGTTGCACGCATTAAATGCAGCGTGTCGGACACATCATTTCAAATTCAAATCCTTCCCGCTTTTGACTTTCGGAGACTGCTGAGAGCTTAGACTCAACAATCTGCTGGCATTGGGAATCCTTAGCACTCAAATAGTCTGCATGGATTCAGCATCCGGATCCTAGCATCCACATAATCTAGCATCCACCGCGTAAATAGCTGCTAAGAGCTTGGACTTAGCAAACATTTCTCATCAACCGTCTGAATCACTTGCTAGGAAACTATAGCATAGCATCCCGACTAAATGCTAAGAGCTCAGACTCAGCATTCACTTGTTGTGAGAAAACCTCTTAGGATCTGCTGAGAGCTAGGACTCATCATCCAATTGCTTAGCATCAATATCTCAGCAACAATCTTCAGCAATATAAAATGTAAGCTTGGATACGTTTATGTCCATCTTCTTCGAAAATCCAAGAAACCCAGAAATAATGATAATAATTACCTATTCATCCACAGCATCTTCGAGCTCCATGAGGCCTAGTTTCAGACATATCTCTTTAAATCTGGCCTCAACAAGCGGCTTCGTGAAGATATCTGCTAGATGATCTTCAGTGCATATATATTCAACATCGATATCCTTCTTTTCTTGATGATCTCGAATGAAGTGATGTTGAATATCAATATGCTTCGTCCTTTAGTGATGAACGGGATTCTTTGTTATGCACATAGCACTATTATTGTCACAGTATATCGGCACACATTCAAGAGGAATGTCATAATCTTGCAATTGCTGCCGAATCCACAAGACATGAGCACAACAACTAGCAACTGCTACGTATTCAGATTCAGTAGTAGACGTAGCTACGGAGTGCTGCTTCTTGCTAAACCAACTAATCAGCTTATGTCCAAGAAATTGACATGTCCCGCTGGTGCTCTTCCGATCAATCTTGCATCCTCCGAAGTGTGAATCGGAATATCCACTAAGTGCTATTCCATCACTCCTTGGGTACCAAATTCCTAAACCTTCAGTACACTTGTGGTATCAAATAATCATCTTAGCAATATCCAAATGTGATTTCTTCGGATTTGCTTGATATCTCGCACGTACACCGACAGAATAAGAAATATCGGGTCTGCTAGCAGTTAAGTAGAGCAAAGATCTGATGATACCTCTATAGAGCGTAGGATTCACAGGTTCTCCTCCTTCATCGAGGCTTATCTGGCAGCTAGTGCTGATTGGAATCCTTAAGCTTTTCATCTTCTCGGGACAATACTTAGCAATTAGATCGCGAGTGTACTTCCTTTTATGAATGAAGATTCCATCACTCGATTGCTGGACTTGTAATTCGAGAAAGTAGGACATCTTTCCCATCATGCTCATCTGGAAATTACTTTGCATCAGCTCCGAAAATTAATCACATTAGCTTTGATTCTTTGAGCCGAAGATAATGCCATCAATATATATCTGCACAAGTAGAATACTTCCTTCGTCCTTGATGTGAAATAGAGTCTGATTGATCTTCCCTTTCTTGAAACCATTGTCTAGCATGAACTTTGACAATGTTCCATACCAAGCTCTCGGTGCTTGCTTCAAACCGTATAAGGCTTTCCTAAGCCTGTAGACATGGTTTCCTTGCTCAAAGCCTGGTGGTTGCTCAACGTAGACCTCTTCCTTGAGCTCACCATTCAGAAAAGCACTCTTTACGTCCATTTGCATCACAGAGAACTCATGATGTACCGCATAGGCAAGGAATAATCTTATTACTTCCAACCGAGCGATCGGAGCAAATGTCTCATCGTAGTCAATTCCTTCGCATTGTCTATAGCCCTTTGCTACTAGACAAGCTTTATTTTGGACGACATGGCCTGACTCGTCTTTCTTGTTCTTGAAGACCCATTTTGTCCCAATGACGCTTTGATGTTCGGGTCTATCCACCAAATCCCAAACATGATTCCGCGTGAATTCAGCAAGCTCCTCTTGCATAGCATTCACCCAATCTGGATTTTGTAGAGCTTCATCAACTTTGGATGGCTCTTCATGGGAAATATAACATGCTAACATAGCATTGCCTTGTCTCGTCCTGACTGGATCATTGACACCATTGATTAAAGCATCTAAAGGATGATCTCTTAGCCATCTTGGCTTCGGATTGCTGGGTGCTGAGGTTTCAGCACTCGCATCGGCTTCTGGATTATTATCTGCTACAACATTCTCTTCCGCATCCACCTGGGGTTCAGCAACGAGTAGCTCAGCATTCCGAACAGCCACAACCGGAATCTCAGCAACCGGATCCTCAACAGCTAGATTCTCAGCAGCTGGAACTTCAGCATCCAAATGCTCAACATCCTCTTTGGGAACGTCTTCAGCAACGCCTAAGCCTCCTTCGGTGTCTCCTGCTGGATCTGGGATATCTTCATCTTCTTCATCAAGCGATCCCATAACCTCCAAATTATCATTAAGATAAATTGGTGGGGTAGCCTCAGCATGATCATTAGCATCACCGGCCTGGTCAGCAGTCTGGTTACCTGCTGAGTGCGTCTGGATTGGATTGCAATCACTCATAGACTTAGTCGGATCAATCTTCATATTTTCGAAAGACTTCAAGATCGATTGACCATGGACATCATTAGCCTCATGATTGCTATCATTTTTCTCTCTTATAGCTCTGCGCACTAGAGTAGACTCATCAAAAATAAAATTGCATGTTATTTCCACAACTTGAGTAGTCTTGTTTAACACTCGATAATCTTTGTAAGATGGGTGTTCATATCCTAGGAACACACCTTCATCAGACTTAGGCGAAAAAGTGTTAAGCTTCGACTTCCCATTGTTATGAATATAACATGTCGAACCGAAAGCACGAAGATGAGTAATAGCAAGCTGTCATGACTGCTTCGCCCCAATATTTCCCACTTAGACCGAAATCAGCTAGCATAAACCGCACAGCATCCTTCAAGGTCCTGTTCCTTCTTTCTGCTAGACCGTTCTGCTGGGGAGTCCTAGCAGTGGACTTCTCATGCTCGATACCAGCTTCGGCGCAAAAATCCATCTAGATCTCATTGTAGAAATCGGTTCCATTGTCAGATCTAATCCTCTTGACTGTAACTTCTTTGCTATTCTGCTCCTTGAGGATTAGCTCCGGCAGGATGAGCTTCACTTCGTCTTTGGTTCTAAGCAAACGAACACATGTGTACCTGGAAAAGTCATCAACAACCACAAGCATATAAACCTTTTTACTTACAGTTGCTGGAGTGACTGGGCCAAATAGATCCATGTGCAAAAGCTCTAGGATCCTTTCTGAAGTGGCATTCTCCAGGTTTGATCTGAAGGATGCTTTGGTCTGCTTCCCTTGCTGGCAAGCTTTGCACACACCTTCCTTTCGAAAAGTCTCAACAGGCAATCCTTCAACGAGCTTATGCTTGGCTAGGTGGTTGATGGTCTTGAAATTCAGGTAGGTCAACCTCTTCAGCCATAGCCAATTGGTTTCTTCCCTGTTCAATGCTACAAAACAAGAATGTTGCTAGCCACTTTGTCAATCAACAATATATAGGACACCCTTTCGGATTCCTCTAAGCTTTACTTCACCTGTAGCATTGTCAGCAATAGAGCACCAGTATTAACGAAAGAAACGGTATACCCATTTTCGCATAGCTGGCTAATACTTAGCAGATTGTGTTTGAGATTGGATACGAGCGCAACGTTGATAAACCTTAGTCCATTTCGTTCTATGCATCCTCTCCCAATTACTCTGCCTTTGCTATTTGATGCGCAATAAAAACTCATACAAATTCTCACTGCACACTCAAGTTTTAATTATCAATCCAGGTCCTTCTTCCCTTCGCCCGCTAGATTACCGAGATACTATAGCAAAGTCTTATAGCTAGGCAAAATAGAATCGTTGAGAGATTTATATCAACCTAGGCAATCAATTTAAACATATGCTAACAACATATAACAAGCAATGAGTTAAACCAAAAATCAACATTCAATCTATTCTCTCCGAAAACATTCAATCAATTCTCTCCACACTTTGGTAAACCAAGACAAGCAAACACTCAAATGAGGTAGGTAGGATGTTGAAATAAATGTAGATGTAATCCTATTAGGTTAATCATTGATGTGAACACATTTTAATCCCTAGGAGGTTGAGCAATCGACCCTACATTTGCTAGCCACTTGCTATGGAGAAGTAATAGTAGATGACACTAGGAATTGCAAACAACTACGTTATTAACCCTTAGATCACTCCCGATCGACCATCAATTATCGCCCTACGACCTAGCCCCGCACAGGGATTAGAACTAAAATCGTAAGAATATACACTTTTCACGACGATTCCGCCCGAGTGTTGGCTGCAGCGTTCACATCTACTATCTCAAAAGCTGGCTATTACCTACACCTAAGAGATAAGGAACAAGCTCAAGTGCAATTCAATCCCTCAAAGGAAAGTAAACAAACAATTATCAAACCTAATCTTCATGCATCCTTGTTCAAATCATCATCCACATTGAATTAAAGCAACATACCTCTCGATTGTAACAATACAAAGGTGAAATCAAATACATCCATTACAATTGATAAGTAGAAAGTGAAATCGTCTCCAATTGGATTTGTTAGGTCTTGATCTACCCCCCCCCCCCTTGGATCTTCAATTCTCATCCAAGGATTGATGAATTAGCTCCTTGATACCTTGGGTGAGGTTTTGGAAGAGATGGAAATGGGAATCGTAGAGAGAATTTAGGTAATTTTCCCTTAGATATGACAAAAGTTTCAAAAGTTTTCAGAATAACCGTTTTTCCCCCTTTTATAAAGAGCAAACAGGGCCTCAGATCGCCCGGGCCAAGGATGGCTCGCCCGGGTGAGCTCAGAACTAAAGAACCCCAAAATCCCGCTCTGGCTCGCCCTAGCCAAGGGTGGCTCGACCGAGCCAACTCTCAGAAGGGCTTGGCTCGACCGAGCCAAGTTTGGCTCGGCCGAGCGAAGTCTCTGAAATGCCCCAGCGCCCTTTCTGCTCCGCTCGGTCGATCCTGCTTCCCTTTGACTCCTAGCTCGGGCGATTTTCATCCAAAACTCATCCAAAAGTTTTGTTTTATGCCCAAAACATATCCTACAGCATTCAAAACACAAAAACACGAAAACACAACAAAAGAACAACAAAAACATATGATATGGAAGTAAAATGGACACAAACATGCACGCGCACACATCGAAAAATAGGTCATTTTACGCACATATCATAATCCCCCAAACTTAAACCTTTGATTGTCCTCAATCAAAACAAAGTAAAGCCATTAATCTACCTCATGCAATACCTCATAGCTCATCAAAGATATCTTAGCATGTTTAAGTAAAACGAGATTATCACCTAACTTTGTAACAAGGTTGATGCTAAGGACATGAACCACTCTTCAAAAATGGATACAAGAAACAAAAGCACTCCCTCACGTGTTTAGGGACGATGAGATTCACTCAATCACAAGATATCGAGCTTGATTTCCATAGGCTTGCATCTATTCTCACCACTATACTACAACGAGTAGTTTCTAGAATTAAAAAGATCTTTTCACGGGTTGTTATGTGGCTAACTAAAAGGTGGGTGGTTTTTGGGCCAAAGTGATTAAACTTCTCAATTTCCCAAAACCCCCCAAACTTGTTCTCTTCGAACCACTTCAAACCCCGAGGCTTATTCATTCACAACACTTTTTCTTCTTTTTCTCTTTTCTTTTTGACTCTCTTTCTTTTTATAATTTTTTTGTTATAATCTTTTTTCAATAGCACCATCATTCATTCATTTTGTGGGTGCCTCTCTTTCCAAATACTTGCACCAAAATTTTGTAGGTGCTCATTTTTCTAGGATCAACAACACTCCTTTATTTCATTCTTTCATGCCTCAACATTTTCAACACCACAAATCCAATCAATTCCCAACCCAACTCTCATCACCGTATTCACCCTCATACACTCTTTCCCCCCAAATATGGTCCTAATCAATTCAAGGAAAGATCCACCAATTAAGCTCAAACACGGGGGTCAAAGATATGAAAGGCAAAATAATGAATACAACCACCTTATACTCCCGGTGTGAAAGGTAGGACTAAGAATCGATGGCCTAAGATCATTTTCTAATTAAACACTCATGCTAATAGATAGAGAACGGATGCAAGTTCTAGATCTCATACTCTCAATCTTGCCACTCACAAACAATATAGCTATGACAATATCATGGCTCAAACCTCAATTTTTTTTGTCAAGTCCTATGCATTAACCACACACAAAACTCGGCAATTCAAAAGTTAAACTTAAGACATGCTTCGACAACTAGATTCCGCCCTATCATTGGTTGAGATAAACATCCAACTTCACCAAGTAAATCATGATTCAAACCTCAAGTCTAGTTCAGGTTCATCATACACACACAAGCACACAACAACCTAAAAACAATCTACATGCATACAACAATCTAACAACAATCTAAATGCAATGCAACTAATTGGCAAGAGAAACGATAGAATGCGTTACCCATCGGTAGCCACTATCGAACCGCTTCTCCAAGACCTTATTGGTACCTACTCACATCAACAAAAACACCACCAAACTATTGAGCATAAAACAAACCAATAAAGCTCTCATATCCACCAAACTTTCCACAAACCAAATATCAACAATGATAAGACAATATCCACTAGCTCAACCATACAAACCAAACCAATAATCCAAACCACAAACCATGCATAATAGGAAATATACAATCATGCCAACTCATTAATAATTCCATCCACAATCACAATCAGACAATCCTCAACCATATTCACTTCCAAAACCTCTTTCCACCATCATTCCACTATCCAAAATCCATACACATAAATCCTTTTCCACTAGCTCCACCAAACATACCATCAATACCAATGTTCAACAAACAAATTCATTCAACAAGCTCAAACCCATAAAAATATCCATACATATCATCAAGATGAGCATAATCCAAAACATTCATCCAATGTAGAATATCAATATAGATACAACCAAATCGAATCAAATCCAATAAAGGGATAATATCCAACAACTAAAATAATTGCAAGATAAAGGATAGGAGATGGAGAAGAATAAACCAAGGAACCGGCTACCGGAACATCCCCCCCAAACATAGTCAAGCTAGACTAAGTTTGCAAAACGGTGGACGGTGCATCGTCACTCCTCTCGATCTTGTAGTTCCTCCTACAAACACAAAACCAACAAACTAGACATTTATTCAAAATAAAAGCAACTAAAAGCAATTAAACAAAAGAAAGAAAATTGGTTGGGTTGCCTCCCAACAAGCGCTTCCTTAACGTCAGTAGCTAGACGACCTTACCACATCATCCATTATCAAAAATCTTGTGGGTTTTTAATACACCTTTCTCCCTTAATCTGCATTTACTTGGGAGCAATTTGTCCAAGGCGATTTTTCTTTCACCCCTATCATCTCTCCGAGGAGGATTGATTATCTTGTCGAACTCAAATTGCATGAATGAGTGCTCCTTCTTTGAAGTATTCTTTAAGCCATTCTCCAAACTAATCCCCACTTCAAGAAACTCATTGATCCACTCATCCAATGTACTCACCATTCTCTCCTCAACCTTTTCTACTTCCCAAGTTGACATTCCCCGCTTAAACCTATCCTCATACTCTTTGCTTATGTTCGGCTCTTCCTCTTCCATGAAATGTTCCAATGTCGGTATTGTTAGAATCTCTTCAAATGAAGGCTTCTCAATTCTTCCTCCTTCAATGTTCTTCACCGTCTCCTCGGTACCTTCCTTCACGAGCTCTTCTTGATGAACACCCATTATCTCTTCACTAATGATTTCTTCGGTTTCCTCCTCCTCTTTGCTATCTCCTAATATTTCCTCGGGTCTCATCACCATACTCGCACTCTCATACTTCTCCATATATTCAAAGATTTGTACCGGCTCCTTGATAACCTCATTTACCTCATCAACTTGAAGTATTTCTTCTCTTTCCCTTGTCGGTTCATCTTCTTTCTTCACCTCCATCTCTTGCTTTTCTTCATGCCATTTTCTTGATCTTTTCAACAAATTAAGTTTTACTTTCATGAGCTCTATTTGATTCCTCCACAAATCATCTTTTGAGATTCCTTAACAACATCTTCTGTTTGATAAACTCTTTCCGCTTCCGGCCATTGGTTATTACATTCAAACATTTCCTCATACACGTCTCGGATAGGCCTTCGCGGTCTTTGTCTTTGCATCATTAGGGCTCTCATCTCCTCCATTTGCCTTTGCAAATTATACACTCTCTTCGTGTTAATTCCACGATGATTCTCCATTTTACACCTACAAGAATCCAACAAACTCAAAGTACCAACAAATACAAAAACAAACAACAAATTATTCACACAAGCAAAAACACAAACACCTAGCCTACAAGCTTCATTTTTCCCCCAATATCTAGCAACCTACTAAATGAATTCCCCGACAACGGCGCAAAAAACTTGATGCGCAATAAAAACTCATACAAATTCTCACTGCACACTCAAGGTTTAATTACCAATCCAGGTCCTTCTTCCCTTCGCCCGCTAGATTACCGAGATACTATAGCAAAGTCTTATAGCTAGGCAAAATAGAATCGTTGAGTGATTTCCATCAACCTAGGCAATCAATTTAAACCTATGCTAACAACATATAACAAGCAATGAAATAAACCAAAAATCAACATTCAATCTATTCTCTTCGAAAACATTCAATCAATTCTCTCCACACTTTGGTAAATCAAGACAAGCAAATACACAAATGAGGTAGGTAGGATGTTGAAATAAACGTAGATGTAATCCTATTAGGTTAATCATTGATGTAAACACATTTTAATCCCTAGGAGTTTGAGCAATCGACCCTATATTCGCTAGCCACTTGCTACGGAAAACTAACGGTAGATGACACTAGGAATTGCAAACAACTACGTTATTAACCCCTAGATCACTCCCAATCGACCGTCAATTATCACCCTACAACCTAGCCCCGCACAGGGATTGGAACTAAAATCGTAAGAATATACACTTTTCACGACGATTCTGCCCGCGTGTTGGCTGCAACGTTCACATCTACTATCTCAAAAGCTGGCTATTACCTACACCTAAGAGATAAGGAACAAGCTCAAGTGCAATTCAATCCCTCAAAGGAAAGTAAACAAACGATTATCAAACCTAATCTTCATGCATCCTTGTTCAAATCATCATCCACATTGAATTAAAGCAACATACCTCTCAATTGTAACAATACAAAGTTGAAATCAAATACATCTATTACAATTGATAAGTAGAAAGTGAAATCGTCCCCAATTGGATTTGCTAGGTCTTGATCTACCCCCCTTGGATCTTCAATTCTCGTCCAAGGATTGATGAATTAGCTCCTTGATACCTTGGGTGAGGTTTTGGAAGAGATGGAAAAGGGAGTCGTAGAGAGAATTTAGGTAATTTTCCCTTAAATATGACAAAAGTTTTAAAAGGTTTCAGAATAACCATTTTCCCCCTTTTATAATGAGAAAACAGGGCCTCGGAATGCCCGGGCCAAGGTTGGCTTGCCCGGGCGAGCTCAGAACTAAAGAACCCCAAAATCCCGCTCGATCTCGCCCGAGCCAAGGGTGGCTCGACCGAGCCACCTCCTTGAAGGGCTTGGCTCGACCGAGTGAAGTCTCTGAAATGCCCCAACGCTCTTTCTCTCCGCTCGGTCGATCCTGCTTCCCTTTGACTCCTAGCTCGGGCGATTTTCATCCAAAACTCATCCAAAAGTGTTGTTTTATGCCCAAAACATATCCTACAACATTCAAAACACAAAAACACGAAAACACAACAAAAGAACAACAAAAACATATGATATGGAAGTAAAATGGACACAAACATGCACGCGCACACATCGAAAAATAGGTCATTTTATGCACATATCACTGTTGTTGCCAAACATGACTGTGGGGCCATAGATTCTTTGAATGTCTGAGAACAATTCTTCATCCCCCGTCATGTGCACTGAACATCCGCTATCTAGGATCCACTCATTTGACATACTTGATGTCTTAGCACTTAGATCATGTCCCTGCAAAACAATCAAAACATTGATTTAGGTACCCGCTTAGTATCGGGTCCTGCGGGATTAGTGTGGGTCATAGTTCCTTTTGGAACCCACATCTTCGTGATTTTCAAGATTGGCTTCTTGATATCACTCTTCACAACCTTCTCGGCATTTGGATAAGTATGCTTTGCATAATTAGATCTAAGTGGAGTTGTGTGCATAGTCTTCCTAGTCCTTGGAAATGGAAATTGAATGGACTCGGGCCTCACATAGGTATTTCTCCTTTGTGGTGTGTATCTTGGGTACTGTGGTCTTACAGCATGGTATGCTATCTGCTTGCCCTTAGTGAAGGAAGGATATGCTATCTTAGCATTTGAAATATAATGCTCAGCATTCCTCCTTGGTACTGCTGAGTGAGATGTAGCAGACATCTTCTGGGTACTATGCTTAGATCCAGCAGATGTATGCTTAGCAGGCAGTCTCAGGGTAGCCTGCTGAGATCTAGTATTAACATGCCTAGCAGGCATCCTCTGAGCATTCTGCTGAGGTCCAGCAGAGGCATGCTTGCTACGCCAATCTGTCTGCCTAGCAGATGATAACTCAGCATTTACTTTGTCCTTTCCTTTATCAGCATTCAGTTTTCCAGCAGAAACGAATGATATCTTTCTCTGCTTAGAAAATTCAGCATTCTTGTTCAAGGCACCCTTAGAGAATTTTCCTTTGTTGGCTCACAATAGCACGAAGAATGCCTTGCTGGATGTGTAAACGCAAATACAAACCTCTTTCGGTTCGCTCTTTAAAGCAAGATTCTCCTTTTCAAGAATTTGAAAATTTTCAGAGAGCTTGGAGAACTCAGCTTTAAATTTCGACTCACTATTGGACCTTAGTCTTTCAACTTCATCGGTCAAAGATCTGACATTTAATTTGAGTGAGGTGTTATCTCAAACGATAGCATTCTTGATTTCGTACATCTTTGAAAATTTGATAGAAAGCTTCGTGAGATAATCATTCGATAAAAGTGCTAGTAGATGGTACCTCATTCGTGTCGACTGCTAGAGCCGATTCAGCACTCTGTTCAGCATCAGTATCAGCATCAGCATCAGCAAATTAATTTTCAACAATATCGACCATCAGGATCAGCAGAGCTTCCTCATCATCTTCCTCCGAGGAATAATATTCTTCCTCATTATTAGGAATGTCCAGCACTTCAGTCCTGGTCAGCGAGCTCTTGTGACCGCTCGAACCGCTCTTCTCTCAAACGTTTGTTTGAGGCGCTCTCTTTCTTCCTTAATTTCTCTAGGACATTCATGCTTAAGATGATCAGGAGAATTACACTCATAGCATGTCCTTGGCTTTCTTTCTGTGGAACGAGAGGATGATGAAGTATGCTTAGCTTCCTTTGCTTCTCTTTCAGCTTTAGCTTCCAGCATCAACTTCTGAAGCTTTCGCATTTGCTCTTCGAGCTCACTTATCTTATGATCTTCAGGCTGCATGCTGGAGGATGGAACTACTTCCTTTGCTGGAGAAGCAGGAGCTGATCTTTCATGAGGACGGAAGGGCTTCTTCGTCTTCCATTTTCCAGCATCTCTTTTCACGAAGAATTCTAGATCCTCCGGGGGTACAACATTTGATGACAAAGTCTTTGCAGCAGCGGCTTCGTTCTTCTTTGATTGTTGTATAATGAATTCATGAGTTTTGAGTTGAGCAAATACCTCAGATGTGGTCATTTGGCTAAGGTCTTTCTCGCTCAAACTCGTCATTTTCACGAACCAATCCTCCCGTGGAAAGAGCTTCGAGATGATCTTGTTATTCATCTTGCCATTATCGTACGTCTTGCCCAGATTCCGGAGTTCTCCGACAATGGTGTTGAATCTTTCTTCCATAGCTTGGATGGATTCTCCTGCAATCATAGAGAAAGATTCATATTTATCAACAGCTACCTGTAGCTTGTTGCGCTTCATCTGGTTGATGTCCTGGGAAGATTCGCAAACATAATCTCACATTTGCTTGGCCATATCAAAGTCTAAAGCTTTATCTGACATTAACGGCGGCAAGGAATCATGGATTAGCTTCTTTGCTAAGTGCTCCAATTGAGCTCTTTTCTTATCTTCCACCGTATACTCATCGAACTTCTTCTCGATCATCTGCAGAGGTCTCGGTTGACCTTCAGCAACTGGACCAACAAAGGGGTTGACCTTCATAATCTTTATGGCTCCTTTAGCAAGAACATTCGCCATCTTTGAATGTATACTCTGGAGCTGGATGGTGGCCATCTTCTGCAACGAATTAAACTTCTCTTTGCTATACTTTGGCAAGGCATGATTCATCTTTGCAACCTTAGAGTACCTGAGCTAGATAAAACAAAAAACAAAAAGCAGGTGCAAGGAAAGAACACAGATCTGGTCTTAAAGCGACTCAAAAGCAGTCGTCCGTTAGACCTACTTCTCTGATACCACTTGTTGATCCTAGATCAGAGTCCTCGTGGTGGATAGCATGCAACCAACACACAGGAATGCAGCGGAAGATTAAATATTATCTTCACTTATGTTCTTAAAGATGTCTTAACTCAAGGTAGGAGTTAGGGTTTCTTACAAGCAAATACTCTAGCAACTATCGTTCCTAGGTTTCAAATCACAACACCCAAACAATAAAAAATAAAATAGTAAAAATTACACAATATTTATAGTGGTTTGATCCAATAGATCTACGTCCACACCTTAGCCGTATTGCTAAGAATTCACTAAAAAGATATTGAAGTACAAGGATTCACCGAACACTTGTAGTAGGTAGTGAACCTTCGACCTAGCCACTACAAAGCTATCCTCTGATGCTTCAATCTTCTAGTCCGCAGCTTCGGCCAAGTTAAGGGCGCACCTTCGTAAAACTTGTCCTTCACTGTAATGGAGATTTTAGAGTTCTCTCCGAACTTTGTTTGGTTTTGCGGCTTTTGCTCGTGAGAGTCAATCTCTTTTCAGAGATGTGACTGCTGGATGCTTCCTATGATTGGAAGGTATCCCAATGATTGAAGATTCTTGAGCAAAGTCAAGGAATCTATTGAATGCAGTGTCGGGTATTCAATGTAGTGACACTTGTTGTTGAGAGCTTTTAAGATTCTTCTTAAATGTGGGCTCTCGACTGACTACTCTCTTTTTCCTTTTTCGCTTTGTCAAAGGAATCTCTTGATTTTTTCAGATGTTTTCGTTGTTTAGAATGAGCAGTAGTTATCTCTTTGGTTTGGACTTCGACTTTTTTATCTGGAGATTCAAACTTTGAATCTTCAGACCCGTTAGACACAACGGCTCTTCTTGTCCAAAATAGCTTATGCTTTTTTCGTCCTTTTCGGCATCGTACAGTACTATTTGACCTACTTTGGGTATGGCTTTTGTCTTTTTACTGTACCTTTGTCAGAACAGTAGTATTGGAGATCGTTGCTAGATATTTTATTTGTTTAATATTTTCGGAGAATGCTGGAACGATCTGCTAACTCTCTTGATTTCTATGCTCTTCTAGCAATCCGCTCTTCCATCTGTTGAATCCTTCAGCAGATGCGTATTTCAGCATATCGATCTTGACTGCTAATTGTCATTCCTTAGCAATCTGCTTGTATGCTAGCGAATGATATCTCCTTAGCATTCTGCCACCTTCGCTTCTGACTAGCAGTCTTTTCCTTAGCATATGATTGCTACGCCTTAGCAATCATTCTCCTTAGCACTTGACGGCTAACATCTCTAGCAGTCAATCGTGTCTGCTGATTTCTCTAGCAAGTATCATATGCTGAGAATTCTTCTAGCATTCCAAAGTTTGCTTGACTTAATTTTCTTCGTTCCTTTTGCTGAATCTTTCAGCAATCTTCTCAAGCACTTCCTAGTCTATTACAACTCGATAATTTAGCAATGATCGACCAATCTACTAAGGCTTTGATTCAACAAAACCTTTTACCATTTTGATCTAAGGGAGGAATTTACAAATAATTCCCAACACAATGGAAGCGAGTATGAGAAGAATGATGAGATATTTGAAGAGCCCCCAATGCTAGTGCCGACTATTAACAAGCAAAAGAATTAAAGGAATCAGGAGAGGACAAAAATAGAAGAAGTCAAAGAAGAAGGAATAAAAGAGTTGCAAGAAGAGGAACCAAAGAAGGAGGGTGAAGTGATACCTCAAGGAGATGAGGAGTATGAATGCACCAACGAGTCGGTGCAAGATGTTGATCGTGTGAAAAAAGGTGTTAATGAGATGCCTTCACCCGAGGAAGTTCAAAAAGTTCCAGTTTTTGCACAACTTTTGGGAGAAGAGTGTGAGGAGAAGACTATCCCGGGAGATCCATGCAGAGAGATGGTGTTTACCTTTCCTTCTCGGTTGATAAACAAAGGAGAAAGTTAATGAGGTACATAAGTTGGATGAACGGATGGATGAATCTCTTTGTTGGGAAATCTGGCTAAGTTTCCTTTCCCTCAGTAGCACTCATAGAAATGATGTGATTTTGTTGTCTAGATCATAGTTTTGGTGCATCAAATCCTAAGTCCAACCAGCGTCAGTCTGTCTCTAGAATAGCTCTAGTCTCAAATGTAAAGTCCTGTTTAGGTCTTTTGAGTTGTAAGTCATAGCTGATCAAGACTCATGCTGACACTGTTCATCAGCATGAGAATCTCTTACCTGGTGAAGGATTTCACCAGCCGACGACTGACAGACCCATGCTGACACTGTTCATCAACATGGAGTCAAGAGCTAATGACTGGCTACTGTTCACCAGTTGGAAGGATTTCACCAGCAGGAGGCTGACAAATCCTACCAGCAGAATATGTGTTCTGGCTGACACTATTCACCAGCGGTGAAGCCACCAGTCATGGGAGATTCCAAGAAAGGATTAACATCCAGACAAATTGGTAGACCTTGATTGTGCTAAGGAAAGTCACCAGCAGAGACTGCCAGCACAAGATCACCAGTATGTTCTACCAGTCGGAGGTTACCAGCAGAATTGAAGATTCGTTCTCCCAGAGTCTTAGAGACAAAAAGAAGATTCGTCTGAGGAATATACTGACAAAGTAAGACTTTAAGGAAGGATATCCTTAAAGTCTATCAGTTCAAGACACCAGTTCCGATTCCTCGTACTGACGAATAGAGCCGTTCTGACACAAAGAGGTCTGTGTCAGAAAAAGCGGACACAAGCATGGCGCTTTCCGGAAATTCCTACCTGCCGCCGTCAGAAGGACATGCGAGGACAGAGACTTTTCCGGATGTGTCCAAACGGCTAGAATATTTGAATGGGACCCCTCGGCTATAAATACCTGGGATCCATCAACATTCAATGTTCTTGGCCAACTCTTCACCTACCGAAAGACAGAAATTTATTACGCTCAAGCAAGTAAAAGCATACAACTTTCGAGGCCTTTCAGAAGGCTATCCGTGTGTTGATTTATTCAAACACGAGACTTCAAGCTTCCAGCTTGTAAGTTACAGACCTCGCTTGGTGTTCTTTCTCTTTCTGAGGAAGAACATAGCAGCTCTAGAGCCAGCCAGCTCTTGAGTTATTACGGGCAGTTTGCCGTAGAGGATTTACGTTCTTGGGAGAACTCAACACCCAACCAGTCAGAGGAGGAGATCAAAGTGACGTGCTCGCACTCCATCCATCTGACGAAGAGTTGAAGAAGGACAAGGACCGGGAGCGGTTGATCCAGTGGACTGGTAGACGGGGCATCTACCAGCTGGAGATAGATCGTAGGACTCTTTGTACCGGATTACTCTTATAGTGAATTTCCAGTGAGTCGACTGGAGAGTGGACGTAGATCAGTTGATCGAACCACTATAAAAATCATTTGCCTTTATCTGCTTTCAGTATTTAAATTTGTATTTGAAACCCAGCACTCAAGTGCTGGTGTATATCTGAAAACTGATAACTGTGCAAACTAGACTTAAAATATTCTAAGTGTTGAGCTATCAGCTGACCAGCCAGTCAGCCTGCCAGCTGAGCAACCAGCAGGACAGAGTGCAAGTTAGACTTATAAGTTCAATATTTCCGCTGCGTAACGTTATACACTCTGATAAACCGGGACCAACACTCTTGTTGTGGAGATTTGTTGGTATGATGGCTCGGAGATAAAGTCAACAAAGGAAGCATCACCTTTGCCATTCAAGTTTGTTAAGACTTACAAACCTCCTTGGAAGGATGAGAGGGGCATAAGGAAGATTATGGTGAACAAGTTGCTTCCAAGGAAGATCCGCTCAAGAGAGAAAGGGATTTTAAAAATCCACAAGATCTTTGATAATGGGTGAAAAATGTATGAATGTCAATCTAACGACTTAAAACAACCGCTTGTTGGGAGGCAACCCAACCAATTTGTTTTCTTTTGTTTATTTGCTTTTAGTTGTTTTGATTTTGAATAAATGTTTAGTTCACTTGGTTCCGTTGAGTAGGGTAGATATGATGTTTCAATGAGGGATGAATAATCTTTTGTGATGTTTTTGCAGATATATTGTGGTTGGGAGTTGAGAAATTGAAGCTTGGGGGATACAATTTCGCCCTATTGCTGAGAATGTGGTTGAAAAGAAGTAGGGGAGCTGGAAAACAGAGAGAAATTTTGCCCCGAGACTGAAATTTTTTTCCCCAAACTACGGAATATTGACCGAACCTGGCCATGTTCAAACCTGGGTTCGATCGAGATCGACTGGGATTTCAAAATTGTTGGGGGACAGAGGAAAATATCGATCAAACCCCACTTTGTTCTATCTTGGGTTCGGTCGAGATAGGTCAAAAATTTTCAAAAATGTTGTGGACGACTTCCGGTTTATTCTTCTCCCTATCCTACTCTATCTGATGGGTTTTGTATATTGAAAGCATTTATTACAATGAGTATACAACGGTTTATTTCTCCTATCTGTTAACAATTGTACATGTATGAACAATGGTATCCTCTTGTCTCACCGATAGGGACGATCATACGGCGTGTTGTAGATCGCAGAAGATAGTATGATCACTTGACCTAGTGAGACATAAACCTTGATCACAGCCGAGACAGCGAATGAGGATACGTCTGTCTGGATGGCTGCGGCATTGTCGGAATAAGTAGTCTGTCTTGGTTACTTGACATGCTGGTACGCAGAGGTGGCATATTGATGGACCGCAGTGAGATATATTCGTCTGTCTGACATCAGCGAATAAAAGATCTCGTTATATTGATTGAGTCCAAACCCTAACGAAGGTTCAGGGGTTTGCACGGGTTGACTGTTGCTTTGACTTGCAATGGTGGAGAGCCTGAGTAACGTGCTCGTATATTCGCATCTTGGGTAACAGCAGTTCGTGTAGTACCGCCTGAGACTGAACTTAGGTAACCATATCCGAGTAATAGGATGGGGACATTCCCTGAGGAGCTCAATAACATTCATCGTGCCAAAGTCATGCAGGCTGATTAAGTTCAGGCACGAGTGATAAGGTTTGAGTGGTACTACTCAGGAATAATAAGATATTAATTAATTGTAGTTAGACCTTGTCAGAGGCTCCGATTAATTAATGAATGTCCGGTAACCTTAAATATGGGGATTCTCAATTAATGCAACCCGTTCTCATAACGTGGTAATAAAGGGGTAGGTCAGTATTAATTCTGTGGTGAAAAAGAATTAATATTAATTAATTAATTGTGTCCTGGGTTGTGGACATGGGAATTAATTAATTTATAGGCCCACTTTATTATTTGCATTAGGTCCCAGGTCTGGCCCAACAAGTGTGCTGAATTGAGCCCAAAATGGCCCATTAGGGTTTCCAACCCTAGGTCTATAAATAGACAGCTCTCTCTCATAAGTCATAACAAAGTTGAAAAACCCTAAACCTAAGAGAGAGAGGGGGCGCCGTTTTTGAGAAGGGAAAGGAGGAGAATTTTTGAATTCTGGTCATGCTCAAGCCACAGATCTACGGAGTCCTCACCAGTAGTAGATCTGAACAGCACCGGGACACAGATCTGAAGACCTGATCTGGAGAACAGAACTTCTTCTTTCTCTATTTCTTCATTTCGAATTTGTTTTGACATTAGATTGCTAATTTCTGCTTCCGCAGACAATTCGAATTGCGTGGTTGAATTGAAGTTTGGAATTCAAATGCAAAAGATCGGTACAGACACTACGGAGTTTCGGTAAATCTCTCGATCCACAATTCTTCGTATTAAATTCATAGGAGCATGCTAGGGTTTTGAGAAATTAATTATGGGCAATATTCATAGATCGATCGGGTTCAGTTTGGTTTTGGTGATTCGGTTCACGTAAAAACCCTTCACTATCTACCTTGCTTAAGCATGATTTAGCTATGATTAATCAAGTATTCCCCATATGGACTGACTTGTTACTTGTGAATTTGGATTTGAATCGGAATGGTGGAATGATATTTTTGATTGGATATTTGGTTTTATTCTTTCTATATTCTTGTTATGAATGAATTGTGGAATGTTTGGTGGAGCTAGTGGTACATGGCTTAATTTGATTTAGGGATGGAATGTTGGTGGAAAGATGTTTGAATGAGATAATTATTAGTTTGAATGCGTATATTTTGGTTGAGGATCTATGGTGTAATTGGTTTGAGTGATATCTTTGAATTGGTGGAAATGATCTTATGATTGAAATGAATTATGCTCAAATGATGGTGTTTGTGTTTGTGTATAGTAGGTACCATAAGGCCAATGGAGAAGCGATTTGATCGTGGATACTGACGGGTAACTCATTCTATCGTTCCCTTTGTCATTTAGGTTTTGGTTGTTTATTGCATTTTAGTTGTTTTAGGTTGTTTGTGTGTGTTGTGTGATTGTGTGTGAGTGGTGAACCCAAACTAGACTTGAGATCTACTCATGATGAACTGGTGAAGTTTGAAGTCTGCTTAAACCTATGATAGGGCGGAATCATTGATATTGAAGCATGCTTTGGTTCAACTTTTGAATTGCCGAGTTTTGTGTGTGGTTAATTCTTGAGACTTGACAAAAAGCCGTGAGAATTGAGTTTTGACATTGTCATATCTTTTCGGTTGTGAGAGGCAAGATTGAGAGTGAGAAATCTAGAACTTGCATCCGTTCTCTATCTATTAGCATGAGCTTTTGACTAGAAAATGATATTAGGCCATCGATTCTTATTCCTACCTTACAGATCGGGAGTATAAGGCATTCTATTCGATCATTATTTGCCTTTCATATCTTTGATCCCCGTGATTGAGCTTTAATGAAGATTTTCTTCGATACAATTAGGATAAGTTTGGGGGGATGTGAGTATGAGGGTGAATACGATGTTTTGAGATTGGGATGGGAATTGATTAGTATGATGGTTGAATTTAATCCCACTTGATGAGGCAAGAAAAGAAAGGAAATGAAAAGGAAAGGTGCAAGACTTGAAAAAATGTGCACCTACAAAAAAATTTTGTTGTGAAAGGAAAAGAAAAAAAAGAAAGAAAAAAATGAGAAAAGAAAAGAAAAGAAAGAGAGAAAAAAGAGAAAATGGAAAGAAAGAATTGAGAATAGAATAAGCCTCAGGATTAGTGGTTTGAAGTTGATAATTGAGGAGTTTTGGGAAGTTTAGGAGTTTAGCTTCTTTGGCCTAAAACCACCTACCCTTTTAGATAACCACGTTATAACCGAAATGAAGACCTTCTTGATTCTAGAATCTAGCTCATTATAGTATAGTGGTGAGATAAGATGCAATCTTATGGAAATCAAGCTTGGTATCTCGTGCTTGTGTGAATTGTCCCTAAAACACGTGAGGAAGTGCATTTCGTTTCTTTTATCCAATTTGTTGAGTGGATTGAGTCTTTAACATGAACCGTGTCACAAAGTAAGGTGATAATCTCGTTTTATCACGGCATTCTAAGATAGACATGATGAGCTATGAGGTATGTACGAGGTAGAATGATTGATTTGCTTAGTTTTGATTGAGGACAATAAAATGTTCAAGTTTAGGGGATTATGATATATGCGTAAAATAACATATTATTCGATGTGTGTGCATGCTTGTTTGTGTCCATTTTACACCTATATCATATGTTTTTCGCTTGTTTTTGCCTTGTTTTCGTGTTTTGTAGTGTTTGAGTTGTGTAGCGGTAAAATGGAGCATATTTCATCAAGTTTGGCCAATTTTCGGTGAAATACCAACTAGATGAGTTTCTAGTGCTGGAAATACCGACCCGGATAAGCAGAGGAGAAGCAGGGAAGACTTCAGAGCCAAATCCCGATCCGGACCACTTTGGGTTCGGTCGAGATTTACCTCTGTTTGGCTCATCTCGACTGAACCCCAGCTCAGATCGGTCGATATCCGCTATTTAGAGCAAATACCAGTCAATCCAGATCAGTCCTGGGAGATCTAAAATGTGCTGTCGTGGCGGTTTTTCAGGTTTAAATGATCCCGGTCGAGAAGAGCTCATCTAGGGCGATCACTGTGGCTGATAACTTAATATAAAAGGGGGGAAACGCAAATTGGTAGGACTTTTGGCGGATAATTGACGGTTACTCACTCAAATTTCACCTCCCATCCATTTTAAACATCAATTGAAGAGCTTCAAAGGCAAATCCAATCAAATTGATGAAGGAATGAAGATCTAGAGTGGAGATCAAGATCAACTCTAGTCAATTTGGGGAAAATCTCTTGTTTACCTCTTTTATAATGGTTAAGTTTTGTATTTGCTTTCATTTGAGCCAAATAAGAGGTATGTGTGGCTAAACTCTCTTGGATGTTGGATTGAACAAAGTAGTGGATAGTTTTGGTTGATGAATTGATTGTTTACCTCTCTTTATATGATTAAGGCATGCAAGATCCTGTTTCTATGCCAGTAATGTAGATAAGAGTCAGTTACATGTTACTTGACACTGAGATTGCAGCCAATACGCGGGTTAAAGTGTCGTGAATAATGTGTTCTTATTTGTGTCTCGATCCAATCCCTATGCGGAGGAAGCACATAGGTTGATAATTCACGAGCCTTTGGGAGTGTAGTAGAATTTGACAATGTAACGGTTTAATAATTCTAGTGCATCTACGATTAGTTCGCTGGTACAAAGGGGATTAATCATTTTTCTGTGAATTGACCATTAATAGTGAGATTAGTGTTTACAATATCCAATTAACCAAAATTATTCACTACCTAGTTCTATTAAACATCATATATCTCTATATTGTTAACTTTGATTTGTTCTTGTTTCTACCAATTGTGGAAGTATTTTAGGTGTGTTTAAGTTAGTGAAAGTCATGTTGAATGTTAGTTTAGATTTTAGCTTGGTAATTGTTTCTACTAGGTAGTTTAATTCCATTGCATAGTAAGCAAAAATATTCAAAGATTGTTCTACCTAGATATAAGTCTTCACATAAGTATTTGGTACTCTAGTGGGCGAACCGAGCAAGAACCGGATTGATACATTTATTCTTGTATTACACAAGGAATTCAATTGAGGTTTTGGCGTGATCAAACGATTCGTTGTTGATCAGATACTTATTACTTAACATTGTCTTACAGAACAGCTCCTCAGTCGGGTTGCGACGACTGGGATGGTTCAATGCACATTGAAGTAGTTCTTTAGTTGTTTTGTTTTTGGAATTCAAAATGATTGAGGTGGTCTAGTTGAGACCCTAAAGAGAAAAGCTTAGATAGCTCTAAAGAAAGGAATTCTAGTTGAAGTCAAAGGGCACCCAAGTAAAAGAAAGATTTGATGCAACTAGGCAGGGGACGTTAGCTGCAAATGGAGCATTCTCAGCTAAAGGAAGCATCAAGAATTATGGAACTATTACCACTTCCAACAAGTATTGAGAATCTATGCCAATTCTTGTCTGAAGAGATGAGCTTGAAACTGCCACCGAAACCCAGCTTCAAGCGGAAGAGTTGAGACTGAAAAGCTACAACTAATGGATACGTTTAGTATCTTCTTCAGTTGACCAATTATTATGCAGATAACTAAGCCCCAACTCTCAGTTATTAGATTATGTTGTTATGAAGACAACTGATTCCCAACTATCAATTATTAAGTTTTGTGGATTTCTAAGCTACAAAACTGACTGAGAGGACAATTAGTTGTCACGTAGATCACTTTCTGTTGGACGCCTAAGAACTTATCAGTAGTCAGCTACTTAGTTAGTAGTGTAATACAACTAAGTCCAAGCCCTCAGTTGTACTCAGTTGTAGACATATAAGCGATAATGATAACTAAGACGATAAAGTAAATGAGCGAAAGAATGAATTATTCAAACACATTCAAAGCTAATTAAACCATTACAGAAGGTTTTCAGACATGCAAGTTCTGAGATCTTGCCATGTCACACATGTTCCGCGCAAGTCAGGACAGCCGTAGATCTAGAGTATGTCGTAGAGTAGAGAACTACACAATTGTCTTGCATTATCTCAATTGTGAAGATGAAGAGTCGAAAGAATATCAACCATTCATCTTGTTTAAGTTTCTACTATGAATGTCTGGTTGTCATCTTCATTCATAACTTTGAACTGTCAAGATGACCTCTCTCACCACTATCCCCTGATATACTAGAGAGAATCCAAGTTTCTCAACTGATTTCCTAGCCAAACCTAGGACAATTACTCTAAACAATGTCGAACTGCATATTATGTAGACCCAAAAGATTGAAATCTCATACACCAAATTGGTCGCAAGTACCTAACTAACATATATGGGGATGAAACTCCAATTGCCAGCTACAAAGAAGTATCTAGCTATCGTCTCAGAACAATATAATTTCTTGTATAGACGGCCGCCAGCTAACATCTCCATAGGCCTTATCAATCTCCTCCACCTCTGAGAAGGGGGAAGATGATCTCAAGCAAGAGGGAACAAATACCAACTGAGAAGACTAGGAGAGGATTCATGTCTTTCTATAGAGGATATGATGAGAAGATCAGCTGGTTGATGCGTAAATGGAGAGAACTAAAGACAATGAGAGGGGGATAGCTGGACAGCCTAGTTGAGCCTTGTAATAGAGTAGCATAGTCAGTTTTATTTTCATACTTATTATAACTATAACTTATCATTTTAATGAAGAACATATTATTGCACTCTGTGAACGACAATATTCCTTGTCACAAAGATTATAACATGTTTTCTTCAATTGAACAAGATATGCACAATTAGTGCAATTAGTAATCAGTTACTCCCTCCCTGAAATCTCAAGTTTTAAATTCTGCAAATGGTATGACACTTAGGGGAAGTACATGTTAACAGAGAAATGTAGTGTGGCTTAGACAAACTGATGCTAGTAACCCTGTCTCTTTTTATGTTAGATGGTTTTGATTTCTTCAAAATGGGAGAAATAATTAGGAATTATGTATTTTTGAATATTTTGATGATTATCAAATGATTTATTTGTATAGAGCTAATCAGAATAGAATTTATTTGTAATCATTATATAGGTTTAAGAGCTGTAATAGATTAGATTCGTTGCGAAAGACTAAAATCTTAAAGAACTCAATAACCAACTATAGATCGACCAGTGCACAAACAACAAAAATTGGTCACCCCAATTGATAGTTATAAGAAGAAGAGAGCCGCAATTAACTGTCAGATAAGAGAACTGACTAGCTATGATAAGATTGTCAGCTTACAGTTCAGGCAGAACTGACAGCTAAAGAAAAGAGGATGCACAAACAAGTATAAGCTTCACCGTGTTATCAGCTAACAAATATGCAAATCAAGTTGTCCTATTCAAGAACAAAAGCAGGCAAAATAATACATCTTTGTACACTAAAGGCTAACTGCAAAAGTAAGAGTCATCTCACCAGCGTTACAAGGGATAAAATTCAATTAAGAACCCTAAAAATACTAGGATTAACAGAGAAAAAGATGTTACAAAGTTACATTCTCAATCTTATGATTACCACACTTAGATATATCTCTTAATCTCTCTGTAAGGCTCTCTTAAGCCTTCCGTGCATCTTTGATGTGACCACCGTGCCTCTCAAGCACGAACCGCCGAAGTTTACCAGCTGATCATCCTAGATCCATGGGGATCACCACCAAGATCGATGTTCTTGAAAGGAACTCGAGACTTCTTAACTGTAACTATAGAGTTGTGGATACTCTCAGTCAGTAGAAGAACATACATTGCAACCCGTATTAAAGTACTGTGGGAAGATGAAGTTGCAGAAGGAAGAGCCTTGTGAGTGGATCATGGTAAATTCTGACTGACTTCGCTGTCTGCGACCAAGGACCACTGAAGTCCTTAATTTGAGAAGATTTAAAGTTGTAAATCGTATTTAATTGTGCAGCTGAGAATAGTGAACTTCGTTCCATGTGAGCGAAGAGTGGACGTAGCAGTTAGCTCCGGACCACAATATGTCCTATCTCATTTACTCACTTTTTTTATTGCTTTAAGTTATTCATTTCATCACTTAACTAATTTGAAACCTAACAACAATTCGTTGTTGAAGTATAACTTAACTTGAGACCTAAATTGATATGAGTCAAAGTTAAAATTCACGAAGATGGGCCAAAACTGAAGGAGCTAAAGTCTCAAGCCCAGCAACAAACGAAGGACTTGATAGTCCTTCATCTGAGAAGAAGGCTAACTAGGCCCCTCGTCCTTTACTCCTTAAGAATAAGGACAATGCTAATACTCTTAGACAAAGAAGTGACCAACAAGTTAAATGAAAAATATACTAAAAGGGCCAACGATGATTGAACGATCTTCACTCAAAGGAAGGAGAAACTAAAAGGAAATCCTCTGTTCATGCCTCATTTGTGGCAAAGGTCAAATAACCAGTAGAAGCATACGAAAGAGGTTCTTTGACACCACTTTTGAAGGACCCCATCACAAGTGAAGGGCTCAATTTAGTTAAATGTTGCAAATGGATCCTTTGAGTTTAGGAAATCTTTTGTAACTAATCTCAATATTAGCCCCTTTGATAGACCAATAATATTTGCCCTAGAAAATAATGTATTACTGAGCATGTATATATAGAGTTTACAAGATATGTGTAATCTATCTAGAGATATATACAATATACAATTATATGAATTAATCTAAGAAGATATAGATATATTATGTGATCTAGTATCTTCATGCATATCTACTCTAATATCCCCTCTCAAGCTAGATTGTGGGAACTCGACAACTCGAAGCTTGCTGCGAAAGTATTCGAATAGAGGACGAGGCAAGCCTTTGGTGAAGATGTCTGCAATTTGCTCTGAAGACGGAAGGAACGCCGTGTGGATTTTGTTCGCATGGACAAGCTCTCTAACAAAATGATAGTCGATGTCAATGTGCTTGGCTCGTTTATGCGCCACAGGATTTTGACTGAGAAATATGTGTTGGGATTTTATACTGAAGCATATATGATTAAGTGTTTTGTACACTGGTCTTCATATATGTGTTGCTACCACAATGCTCGTTGTCTGATGAAACAAACATATAACGAACCATAATATCCTATTATCTCGCCTATAGGGATGACCATATGGTGTGTAGGAGATCACAGAGGATCTTAAGAATTGTTTGACCTACCGAGATATAAACAGCATCTCAGCTGAGACAGTCCCTGCATAGGCTGTCGGTCTAAGCTGCGGCACATTGGTTCTTAAGTGGGCTTATCCTAGCTACATGATGTGTCGGTACATTGTTATGTATTGATGGGATCAACATTGGGATGTGCCATTCTCATTGACATATGAATGAGCCAGATCCCTAACATATTTCCTATGATCTTAAACCTAACTAAAGGATAAGGGGCACACACAGATTGACCACACTTTGATTTACCATGGCGGCGAGTCTTACATGTACTCTTATTCCCGTATTTTGGGTGTTGGCAATTTGTGTGTGGCCTGCTTAGGCTGGACGTTTAGGTAAGCATATCCGTTTTAGGATGGTGACATTCCCTGAGGAGCTCACAAGGTTCATTATGCTAAACCCAGCAGGTTGAATTATTTAATTCTGGCATAAGTGAAAAGGAGTGAGTGGTATTACTCAGGAAATAAGAGATTAATTAGTTGTGGCTGATTGTAATAAGCCAAATTAATTAATGAATGTCTAAAACCTTAAATATGTGGATCATGTTAGTTTGGTGCAACCCATTCCTAATAACGTGGTAATAAAGGAGCGAGTCAGCATTGTTACCGTGGTGAAGGTTAAAACAATGTTTTATCAATTAATTATGTTATGGGTTGAACAAGGAAGAATTAATTAATAAAGAGGGCCCACTTTATTATGTTCGTGGATGTTTTTGTTCTCGTGGCCTTCTCGTTTTTGGATCTGGTTTTTACCATGAGAAAATCTGTGGTTAGATTTAATAGGGAAAATCATGTAATAGATTTAGTTCTATTTTTTTGTATTTTCTTTATTTTTCAAATCTATAAAAGTTGAGATCTGGAGAAGCGAAGAATGAAGAACGCAACAATTCAGCAGCAGTGCAGTCCCCGGAGCACTAGCCGGTAGGCGGCTGGGCCGCTGACGGCAGCGGCAGCGATGGGTGGCGGCGGCGCGGCAGAATTTGGTTCTGCTGTGTGGCTGGGCCGCGCCTCTTCTCCCTCACGCTGCCATGGTCGCCGATGGACAGCAGCAGCTCCAGCATAGGCGCACAGGGAGACGCGCAAAGGCGGCGGTAGCTAGGGTTCCGCCGCAGGACCTTCTCCTCACCATCATTCTGCGCGATCTTCTTGCTCGACAGGGAGCCTGGGTGCGAGTCTGCAATGGCTCGTGGTTGTTTCCAGCAAGAAGAAGGCAGCCGGATGGCGCGCGGCGGTGGATGTTGTTGTGTTCGCCAGTGGGCGCGGTGGTGGAGGCATCACAGCCTCTGCTACGTTCGCTGCTTTTGCGCAGCACCATTTGGCTCACCGGTGGGTGGGGCGGCTCGCGATGGCGACCTGATGTGCCTGAGCTACAGGCGCGGGCGGCGGCGACAACTGGGGTGCGAACTCCGGCTGCAGGCGGCAGCCGGAAAGGCAGCGCGGTGGGCTAGCCTGATTGCTGGCGGCTAGGGTTTGCAGTCCGAGCTGTAGCTCGGGCCCGTAAGCCCAGAGGTGGCCCATTGTGCTTAAAATTAGGGTTTGGCTGCTGTTCGGGCCAGAAACCCTAATTTGAAGACAAAATGCTGATTTCCCAATCCGATTCAGATTTCAGGTCCACTGGAGGCCCAGTTTGAAGATCTGTACTGAAAATAAATCTTGTAATAGATTAGATTTAATTAATTTTCAGTTGTAATCGCATCTGAGGGGCCACGAGAAATTTTATTTGTTTATTTAATTATTTCTCGTACTGATGTGATTTATTATATGCGCAGTAGTAAATAATAGGAAGCATGATTATTTGCTTTAATTATTTACTGTTTAAGCATGTTGTAATTTTTAAATTATCAAGCATGCTTTATGTGATTTGTTTTATGTTTCAAATTGTGTATATAAATTCCAGGATTCATATTAATTTATGATGGAATTTTAGATATGACATAATTTATGGCAACATAAAATAATGTGTGCGCATGAAACCTTTATAATTAAAATACTAAGCTGGATTTTGGTTCTTTTCTAACCAAAATCATTAGACCTCCACAAATACGACCTCTCACTGGAAGTGAGGCATCTTGAAGCGTAAACGTCTACTCAAGTAGCTTGCGTTAGAGGTCCCTCACCAGTTCTAGTGCGATGAGGTTTCTAAATAAAACATTTAGATTGAGATGAGTAGTGGGAGCCTCTGAGCAAACGTCTACTCAAGTAGTTTGCATTGAGACAACTTTCACTGGTCTCTATGATTAAACTAAATGAGATAAGAAAGGATGTGAGGGGCATGCGACATGGGTTCAGTACATATGCTAAATCGCTCTAAACATCGGGAGTTAGGCTTGTGGTTATTTTTGGCTTAGATGTTGCCTGGAGTATAACTCATGAATGATGTCCCTGCTCCGGATAGGTGAACATGGTCTTGGGATCTCCAATATTAATTTCTTTTGCTTAAGATACCTGGCATGTTAAGAAATTAAAGGACCTATTTTGGTCTGGTTGAGCGTTGTCGTAAACGTCTACTCAAGTAGCTTGCGGTAAATTAGCTTGGGCAATTGGAGGAAGCAAATTGCATTGTTTTATCTAAAGGTTCTATGCATATTTGTTTCAATTGTTCGTAGTATGTGCTTACTTTAATTTAGCTTATTTGTTTTCAGATATGTCTATGAACAATGTCATTAATATCCTCGCTCAAAATCCTCTCAATGGTCCAAATTTCCTTGAATGGAACCGTAATTTGGAAACCAATTTTACGCTGACCAGGACTAGGTCCTCAGATCAAAAAGCCATATGGGGCTAAAAAGCCCTCTCATCGGGAACAAGACCCCAAAAGAGAACCTGCGACCCCAGCTCTTTTTGACCACTTCTCCGCTATATCCTTGTTGCGGAAGAACACAAGTTTGTCCTTACTGATCCTTGTCCGCCAGTCCCAGCTGCTGACGCTACTGCCGAGCGGCAACAGTCTTACGATAAGTGGATCAAGTCTAATAATGTAGTGAAATGCTACATGATGACCACTATGAGTAAGGTACTGCAGCTGCAGCATCAGCATTATGATAAGGCCTGTGAGATTATGGATAATCTAACAGCGACTTATGGGGAGACGGACAGAACTGTCAGATTCAATCTCATTAGGGAGATTGTGAGTAAGCAAATGTCTGAAGGCAGTTCAGTGAGAGAGCACGTGGTTGCCATGACTCACCTCATGGATGAACTAACGTTGCATGGTGGTGGTATTGATGCGGAAGCCCAAGTCGATATCATACTAAACTCTCTTCCCAAGTCCTTTGAAAACTTCAGGTTGAATGCTGTGATGAACAAGAAGGAGTATACTCTTAATGAGTTACTCAATGACTTGATGGCAGCACAGTCCCTCATGGAACCCGAAAAAGCAGTTTTGGTTTCTTCCGGTAGCCGGTCTGCTGCTCCTAAACGAGCAAAACCTAAGAGAACGACTAGGAATAAGAACAAGAAAACTGCTGGTGGGAACAATGGAGTTTATGCTCCAAAGAAAAAGGCTGGGAAAGTTAAAGGAAAGGGCAAGTGTTACCGCTGTGGCAAGCTAGGACACTGGAAAGCAAATTTTCCAGGTGTTAACACCAATGGACGAGGTACGTCATCATTTACATGTTTAGTATCAATTTTCTACTCCTTGTGAGTAGTAGTTACTGTGAGTACTAATCATGTTTTGGCTGCTTTGTGAAGAGAATCAAGCTGATGATAATGCTTAAGGATGACAGGACTACCAACTCCAAGGAAGATGCTGGAGATTGTTCTCAAGCTGTTGGAGTTATTTGCTTTAAGTTTATGTTAAAACTCTGTTTCTGAAGAGATATTGTTTTGTTTTGAGAAACAATATTTTTCATCTATTGTTATGGATTATCAGTTATTCGATAGAGTTTTTCTATCATGATGAATAAAAGTGTTTTCTATTATGGATGTTTATCTCTTCACTACTTGATTACATAAACTATCAGTGTTCTAAGGTATAATTTAAAGAATCCTATAGAGATAGGTTACATCAGTCTAAGTAGTTTTAAGTAATTCATGGAATTATGGATTCAATCCAGGTATTCCTAAGAATAGTACTTATGACAACTACTTAGAGGTATAAGATAGTAACCAGGCCTTTTAATAGGCGATTGTATCTCTATAGGTTATTTCGTGTTTGCTCTGGTTTGCTGGTTTGAGTATACTCTCGCAGTTGCTTAACAGGCATTGATACTGTAATCATTTAAGATTTGGATATGTTTATCTAGTTCACTACAAGTCTTAGTCTCTTGGTTTAATCAAGAGCGATCAAGACTAAGGTAGAGAATAAGTTAAACAAGACCGTAAAAACATTATGGTTCATTCATAATGGTGTATCTTAAGTGATTGGTTTTTTACAGTATCTGGCAGAGCAAAGGGATTGCATCCCAATTAACTATACCTATTATCTCTCGATTGGGATAGTGTAGGTTAAAACGAAATAAGATTCTTTAAAAGTTTATAAGTTATGCTAGCTTTGCCAAATTTTCGTTTTGGGAACAGTGCCAAAAGAAGTTGTATGTTTGCTTAATCTAGTGTCTTCTAAATCAGTTCCAAATACCCTAGCAGACCTTGACTCTGTCAAAGGGCAATGATGGGTAATTCGGCTATTAAGCTGATATACGAAACTGATTGGTTGGAAGAAAGGTTTAAGCTAGTACTGCTTTGTGGGCTATTCCAGGTAAACGAAAAAGATGGTTGCTTTGTGTATCCTAGATACAAGCAAGTTGTATAGGATGAAACCATGAATCCAAATGTGAGATTGTTCTCTAACGTTTTAGAGAAGACAATTCAAATCCATCAGGAAATACCCCGTGGCATATTGAGCATACCTTGGAAGGTATGGTACCAATTGCACGGTCACCTGTGTAAGGTGGTAAACCACAAATTAATGCACCATTAACTGACAACGTAAAAGGAACATCGTTGCAGTGGGAGGTTGCCTTAACAGGCTTAATGGTACTGGTTCCTGGAAACAGTCTCTGGACTTGTTCCCAGCTTAACGAACAACATCGTACTTATCCCTTAAAGCGCAACAAAGCTGTTAAGACAAACGATGCAGTTTAATGACGTCAAGTCATGAATTCAGAAATGAATCAGTAAAGGTTATGGTTGTATATTAGGATCAGTGATTGCCAAATAACTTTCCAGCTATAGGCAATTGATTGATATACAAGAAAAGTGCTCGAATGGCAACCTAGTATATTCGAGAGTCTAGGTTAGTGAGTAAGGTATGTTTCACAACAAGACTTTCTCACTAGTTGCAACTATTAAACCCATTCGAATTCTTTTAACCATAACAACACATATGAATTAAATATCTGGAAGATAGATGATGTCATCCGTATTTTATAAATGGGTACCTTGATAAAAGGTGACGACATCTGTATGCAACAACCAGATAAGTTATGTGCAATAAAGTGAAAAACATCATGTCTGGAAGCCAATGTAGTTCAAGTATGAACTTAAAGGAGCTTCAAGGTCATGAAACAGACATTTTGATATTGTCTATCGACAATGAGAGTTTCATGTACCAGTTATGTGTCAGCGGAAGCATGGTTTTTCCTTGCACGTTATGTTGATGGTATTTTCACATTCAGAAATGGAGTGGAGATATTGTCAGGCAGAAAGAGATGGTTATCCAAACAGTTTCAGAAGTAGGACTTTTGAGATTTTGGAACATCTTTTGAATTAAGGTCTTGTGTTGCCACAAGAAAAGGATGTTCAGGTATCTCAAGTCGCTTAAATTGATTCTGTGGTGAGTCGTTCATAGCAAGAAAGATTGTTGTCTTTCTATATTGTAAATGAACGAAGTTAGATATCTGTAATGCTATAAGCATGTTAAATAGATATCAATTCAGCTCAGGACAAGCACATTGGTTTGCAAGTGTGCCATGTGAGTTGAATGGCATCGGATATCCAAGAGGATCATAAGGAAAGGAAATCGACCTCTAACTATGTGTTGGCCTTGGAGGAGGAGTTATAGGAATCTAACACAGAAGTGTGTTGGGGATTCCGGTATGAAGGCTGAGTATTTGACAGCTTCATTGGCTTCGCAAGAAGCAGTATAACTCCGATGTTATCATCTAGAGGTGTGTGTTCTAAGTTTGCCTAATAAAATCACATGGAATTGTGATCGTGTTGGTGCAATGACAAACTCAAGGGAACCCAAGACTCACAAGGTGGTGAAACACATAGAATATGTTGTATCACATCATACGAGAAATCGTGACAGGAGGTGATGTGTATGCAGAGGGAGTGATTGACATGAAGGTCTAGTGGATATATTTACATAGTGCCTGTCTCAGATGACTCATGAGCGTTATGCTTATAGTCTGAGTCTAAAGGTAAGTTCGATCTCTTGATCACAGCTGAGACAGTCTCTGGATAGGCTGTCAGTCTAAGCTACGGCACATCAGTTCATAAGTGGGCTTATCCTAGCTACTTGATGTGTCGGTACATGGTTATGTATTGATGGGACCAACAGTGGGATGTCCCATTCTCATTGAAATATGAATGAGCCAGATCCCTAACATACTTCCTATGATCTTAAACCTAACTGAAGGATAAGGGGCACACACAGATTGACCACACTTTGATTTACCATGGTGGCGAGTCTTACGTGTACTCTTATACCCGTATTTTGTGTGTTGGCAATTTGTGTGTGGCCTGCTTAGGCTGGACGTTTAGGTAAGCATATCCATTTCAGGATGGTGACATTCCCTGAGGAGCTCACAAGGTTCATTATGCTAAACCCTACAGGTTGAATTATTTAATTCAGACATAAGTGAAAATGAGTGAGTGGTATTACTCAGGAAATAAGAGATTAATTAGTTGTGGTTGATTGTCATAAGCCAAATTAATTAATGAATGTCTAAAACCTTAAATATGTGGATCATGTTAGTTTGGTGCAACCCGTTCCTAATAACGTGGTAATAAAGGGGCGAGTCAGCATTGTTACCGTGGTGAAGGTTAAAACAATGTTTTATCAATTAATTATGTTCTGGGTTGAACAAGGAAGAATTAATTAATAAAGAGGGCCCACTTTATTATTTGCATCTGATCCCTGGTCTGGCCCACAAACTGCTCAAGCCCATTAGGGTTAGGGTTTCTCAAAACCCTAACATTATATAAAGGTTTTCTCTCTCAGATCAGAAGTAGTAGCCCACAGTATACAGTTTGATATTCAAAATCAGAAAATTGAGATATAGAGAGAGAGAGAGAATCGGCGATCAGGAAGGGGATTTTTCTGATCAAATAATTCAACTTGGTAGATAATCCTCACCAGATTTCCAAGGAGCAAGGGAACAGATCAGAAGATCAGATCTGTAGGAACAACTTCCAATGCCATTGTTCAGATTCAAATCTAGATTTACTTCATCGTTATTGGCTCCGATCTAGAACTGTAGATCAAACGGTGAAGATCAGGTATTCCTAAATTCCATCCTCTTCAATTAATTTTGTAGGAGCATGCATAGGTTATTTGATTGAAATTTATTCCTCGTATCCTAAGAACAATCCTTGGCAAGAATTCAATAATGGCAATTCATGTTGTCCATCGTAGACTCAAACCCTACAATATGGCACTATCGTTATTGCAGAAGAGGGTCGGCTGGTGAGGAAGGCGCACGCGTAGCTCATGAAGAAGATTCGTTACCCATATGACTTCCGCAGCTATATGGGCATGAGCTCGATATTCTGACTCACAGCTAGAGCGAGAAACAGTTGGTTGTTTCTTAGCGCTCCAGGATACTAGATTTCCAGCGAGGAAGATCGCATATCCATACGTCGACGGTCGGGTGTCCGGACAACGTGCCCAATCAGCATTAGAGTATGCGACAAGTTCACATTTGTCACGAGGAGAAAATGTTAAGCCATGGTTGATGGTTCCCTTGACATAGCGGAGGATGCGTTTTACATTCTGATAGTGTTCCATCGTTGGAGAATGAAGGAACTGACTCACCAAGTTAACAGCAAATGATAGATCCGGACGGGTGATGGTTAAGTATTGGAGGGCACCAACCAAGGAGCGATATAGAGTAACATCGGCGAAAGGCTCTCCATCAGACTGGAGAGTAGTATCAGCGGCGATTGGGGTTGCTACTGGTTTGGAATCCAGAAGTTCTGTCCTAGAGAGTATATCCCGTGCATATTTTGCCTGCGAAAGGAAGAGACCATCTGTCGTGTAAGTGACCTCCAAACCAAGAAAGTAGTTCAGTTGACCAAGATCTTTAATAGAGAACTCGTCATTCATGTTGTGAATGAAGCGCGAGATAGTAGAGGAATCATTCCTGGTTAAGATAATGTCATCCACATAGACAAGCATATAGAGAACGACACCGTCTTTGAATAGAGTGAAGAGGGATGTGTCCAACTTGCTACAGAGGAAGCCGAGGCGAAGAAAGTAGTCACTGAGGCGTGTAAACCAAGCACGAGGTGCTTGCTTCAAACCGTATAGGGCTTTGGATAATTTGCAGACATGATTTGGAAACTATTGATCAAGATATCCTGGCGGCTGCTCCATGTAAACTGGGGATGTCAGATCTCCATTCAAAAAGGCATTTTTGACGTCGAGTTGATGGAGTGGCCATCTATACAGAACCGCAAGACTGAGGATGACTCGGATTGTAGTAGCCTTGACAACTGGACTGAAAGTGTGTGAGAAGTCAAGACCGGGAAGTTGAGTAAATCTTTGAGCCACCAATCGTGCTTTATGTCGATCAATAGAGTCGTCGGCTAGGAACTTTGTCTGGAAAACCCACTTTCAGCTAATAATGTTGACATTGGGTGGACGAGAGACGAGAGTCCAAGTGTTTTTGTTGCGAAGAACGGCCATATCCTCGTCCATGGCGGCCATCCAGTGGGCATGTTTGGCTGCAGATTTGAAACCACGAGGTTCTGGGATGACAAAAAGAGCATCATAAAAAACAATGTTAGCAAGATTAGCAATATATTGTGGTCTAAAAATACCGGTCTTGGCTCGAGTAACCATTGGGTGTGTAGGTTGAGCAGGTGGGATGGGTGGAGGGTATGCGGGTGTAGCCGGTGGTTCGGCAGGGGTTGGGGAAGCATGGTCAGGACATAGGGGACATGGTGCGGTAGGCGGGGGTGTGCTCGAGGATGGCGAAGGTAAGGCAGGCGAGACGGGCTGGTTTTGATGCGACGTCGAAAGTGGTTCGACGAAGGAAGAGATGGCGAGCTTGCTGAGGACGGAAGCGGAGGATGAGGATGCAAAGGGAAAGAATAGCTCGTCGAACCTTGCATGACGAGTAATATAAGTTTGCGCAGTGGTGGGATCAAAGCACTTAAACCCTTTGTGAATGGAAGAATAGCCTTGAAAAACACAAGGTAAACTACGAGGAGAAAATTTGGTTAAAGCGTAATCCCTCAGGCAAGGATAAACGCGACATCCAAATAGATGGAAGGTAGAATAGGATGGAGGTGAACCATAGAGTACCTGGGAAGGTGATGTACCATCCAGGATAGGTGTGGGGAGGCGGTTTATTGTATAAACTGCAGTGCTGAAAACATCGACCCAGAAAGATAAGGGAAGATTCGCATGAAAAATAGTCGTGAGACCAGATTCAGTGATATGGGGATACTTCCGTTCAGCCCGGCCGTTTTGACTTGGAGTGTATGGACAGGAAAATCGATGATGAATACCTTTGGCGAAAAAGAAATCACGTACATTATGGTCGGTGAATTCAGTCCCACCGTCAGATTGAAAAGATTTGATTGAGCAAGAAAACTGATTTTCTACAAAAGCAGTAAAGATTTGCAAATGTTTAAAAAAAATCAGATTTCCTAGCTAGAGGATAGAACCAAGGGAATCTAGAGTAATCATCGACGAAAATAACATAGTAACGGAAATTTGAATTGGAAATAACAGGTGCAGGGCCCCAAAGATCACAGTGAATTAAATCAAGAACATGAGAAGAGCGTTTTTCATTAATTGGAAAGGGAAGCCTAGAACTTTTAGCAATTTGACATGAATTACATAGATTGCTGGATAAAGAACGACTAGAGAGATGAATAAAACCTAATCTGCTAAGTTGAAGTAAAGACTCAGGAGGAAGGTGACCCAAACGTGCGTGCCATAAGTCCATAGAGGCGTGAAACTGTCTTTTGCTTGTTTTAGCAATGAGAGTCGTGCAATCCTCATCAAGAACATATAGGTCGTCCTTATGACATCCTTTGGCAAGGATTTAACGAGTGTCTCGGTTCTGAATGACAAATGAAGACTATGAGAAAGTGACAAGAACAAGTAAATCATTGGTTAGTTTGCTAACAGATAACAAATTTTTAGTTAGAGTAGGAACGACAAGGACGTCAGATAAACGAATGTCAGAAGAAAGATTGAGGGTACCGGTGTGAGAGATAGGCAGTTGATTACCATTACCGACAATGACCTGCTTGTTCCCGGAATAGGAGGCAACATTGTCTAGAGTCAAAGAAGTTGGGGTCATGTGAGCCGATGCGCCAGTGTCTATATACCAGTCCGAATGATCGGAAGAGGAAAGAGAGCAGTTGGCGGCGAAGGTCTCGGCCAGATTAGAGGACGGCTGCTGTGTGTATCGCCGAGGACAGTACGTGGCATAGTGACCGTCAAGTCGGCAAATCTGACTATGGGGGGACGCTGATTTTTGCGTCGACCTCCACTCTTCTTATTTTGAGATGGCGGCTGATTTGCATCGGCTGGACCAGGGCCGAGAATGCCACGGCTGGAAGGAGACGAGGACTGCTGGCCATAGAAAGCAACGGAATTTGATGATGTGGAATCAAGAGAATCCTGGAAGAGGGAGAAGCTTTCCGCCTTGGCGAGCAGGTCACTGAATGATGGAATTGTAGGGAGCACCATATGTGCGGCTGAAAAGGTGATGAAGGAAGAGCCAAGACCACGGAGAAACCAATGCATTTTGTCGACGTCATCAACGGAGCATCCAATCGCAGCGAGTTGATCACAAATCGCTTTGAACTGGAGACCGTATTCTTTCACCGTGCGAGAGCCCTTCTTCAAAAGATGAAGCTCGTCTTTGAGTTGGATTTCTCTCAATTTCGATTTGTGGTTGAAGGCAAATTCGAGAGCAAGCCAGACTGAACGAGATGAAGCACAGTCTAGGGTTTCGGCTATTGCTTCTTCAGAAAGAGTGGATAGAAGGAGGCTGAGGAGGCGTTGATCCTGGAGACGCCAAGAGAGAAACGCCGGATTTGGCGAGGCGACGCCGGCACGGGTGGTGAGCATCGTCGGAGGAGAGGGTGTCGTGCCATCGACGTACCCTAACAAGTTTTGACATGTAAGCAGCGGAACAAGTTGCTCTCGCCACAAAAGGTAGTTTGAAGAGGTGAGTTTGATGGTAATCATATGTACGAGAGTAGAGAGAGGAAGAAGATCAGTGGCGGGATTGGGGATGTCGGCCATGATCGAGAGAGGGAGGAGAGAAAAGACGGCGAGAGTGAGAGAGTGAGGGAATTAGGTCAGGATCGAGTTGTGGCTGATAGACCAACAATTTTTGCCTCAGAAAATAATGTATTAGTGAGCGTGTGTATATAGAGTTTACAAGATATGTGTAACCTATCTAGAGATATATACAATATACAATTATATGAATTAATCTAAGAAGATATAAATATATTATGTGATCTAGTATCTTCATGCATATCTACTCTAATACCCTTATTTTCTGTTGATTAGTTTTTTAATTTAGATTCCTTTTTACTTGTAAATATAGGGGATAACAATACTTCAACAAATGACACTGTGCTTCTTGCTACTTCATTATTCATTCAATTTACTATTTTTCGTATCGTTTATAAGCCTTTGTGTTCTCACAACTTTTCGAACCATGATATAAACTTCATCCACATTTATTTTTATAACCATGAGCTAACTCTTGATAAATTAATAGAGAATTGTACTGGACCCACCCAATAGTTTAATTTCCACTTTCGCATGCTCTGTAACTTTAATCGGAATGCAATAAATTATAATCAAATTACTTTATTCAAACTGATTAAACCAGCTAAATTAACATGATACAATCGACTAAGTCGATTTTCGGCCAAATCATACACTCGGACCGCCTCAAGGATGAAGTATAGTTGATGTGATGGACGGGCTAGATATAGGGTGTACGGAATCGAGGCCCGGCGTAAATTAGTGATGCTAACAAGTCTACAAGCCTCATATTTATTAAAGCAATTATCTTTTATTCAACTAGTATATTTCTTGCTCAATAATTTAATCTTTTTTTTAAAAAAAAAATTGGTGATTATTTTGGATTTATTGAAACTATAAATTTATGTATGCATACATGTCTGGCGGTAGTTGCATGGTTAGTGTTGTGGTTGGTGAAAAGATATACTACCTCCGTCCCACGCTATTAGTCCCATATGGTTTCGGCACATGAACCAATGTTTGTGAGTGTAGTAGAATTAATATTTTATTGATGACTGTGAAAAAGTTTGCCATTTTAGGAAATGAGACTAATAGAGTGGGACAGACCAAAAAGGCAAATGAGACTAATAGAGTGGGACGGAGGGAGTACTTTTTTAAATACCCGAATTATTTTACCAACTTTTGGATTTCTGTCATGTCTTCTTCGACATTATTGTTAAATTGCAATAGGCAATTTAATTAAGGCAAAAACTTGCGTTAGGCAGGCCTAAACGATTTAGGCGGGTTTTATCCTACCCAAATGGGTTCACCCATCCCAAATAGGGTATATTATATGGGTTTGGGCTTGGGTTAATGGATAAAATCCGCCTAAAGCTTGGGTTAATGGATAAAACCCGCCTAAAACGTTTAGGCCTGCCTAACCCAAGACCTTCCCTTTAATTAAATATTATCATAAATAATAAGGTTGAGCATGAACACGAGAATATCGAACTAAACAAATTAAATTTCAAAATTCTCGGGTCGACTTGATGTAGTTCGGTTTGTTTGATTTTTTTTTTACAGAGAATAACCAGAAAATTAAAAGGCCAAATTATTTAGATAGATTAATTTTTTGTTTTATTACTGACAAACTAACCCAAAAAGATATAGAATTGATATTGTTATTTTTATGACCAGTTTGTTTATTTTTATTTTTTAAATATGTTCTAATTTTAAATTTTAAATTTTTTTTAGATTTATTTAAAGTATCATATTTTTAAAACAGACCGATAAAAACCAAAAAAAAAAAACAATCAAAAAATTGAATAAAATTTCGTTCACTTTTTTTAATTTCGATTCAATTTTTATTTTGTAGAATTTTGATTTTTCAGTTCTACTTTTTTACAACATAAAATTAAACTGATTAACCAAATGTTCATCTCCAAAGCACCTAAACACTATGTTCTAACTAACTCAAAAAAAAAAAAAAAAAAACACTATGTTCTAAGGTCGGGAAATTATTTGACTATCTTTCATTTCTCATTAGAACAGTCTCGAAAAAACACCTAGCTTTATATATGTATGTAAATGTAAAGCAACCACTAAATATTTCTTTTGAACATCATGTTAATTTAAAATTTTTACATTAATTTAAATGCGCACACACCATACATATTCCTATGAAAATTCGAATTCATGATTTTAAGTATGAATAGAGTACTTTTATCACTGCACCCCGAACAAAGGATTGAAAATCACGTTGTTATTTGAATACGTATATGTATGCCCATTTAACAAAATCACAACTGGCTATGGTCAATGGTTGTACCCCTCTAATCACTCCCAACATCAATGCACATTTATAACCCTATTGGACTGGGCCAACCTATTAACCTTGATTTCCACGAATAACTCTCATTGATGTCTGCTGCAATAAACCTCTCTATACAACCCCACAACTATTATGTACCCGGTAGTTTCTGCACTTTTATTGGCAACAAATCTCTCCCAGATTCAAGAAAGTTGAGCTACTGTGTGTTTGTGTGTGTGTTTTTGTTAAATGAGTGTGTATGACGATATTCAAGAACCTCCAAATATAACAGACAACGAGAAACTGCTTTAGGGTAGGGGAAAATGACACCAAATTTACAGAGAGGAGATTCCATGATGGCCCCCCTATCTTCTGACAGCAAAAAGAAACATTATACAAATCAAGAAATTATGTTGGGTTTTTCAGGTGAAATGATTCTCTTTTACTTTTCATTCACTGCTGTTTCCAACTCAAAAGCTGCAGCCTCGTCGTTGGAAAAGGAATTTTAGTTGGTAATGGGTGGGTGGGGGTCTATCAAGTATCAACAGCTGCACACCGATCAAAGCATTCAACCTGCAGTCTTGCTTTCCTATAAATATATGCTAACTTGCATCTGTAATTTGCTCGATTGAAAGCTGATCATCTGGTTCGGTTTTGGAGGTATGTTTGGCGTGAAATGAGCAAGTTGTGTATGCCTGGCTCCTTGTATGCCATTCGCGGAGTCTACCCGTAGGCGGGCGGCCTTCATGAATGGCATGCTTGGAGCTATGCATGCTTTCGCATTGTTTCTACATCTAGTCTGGTTTTAAGGTTTTTTGTCCGAGTTTCTGATTGCATGTCATTACTCATTAGTTGATAGGGAAGTTCATGTTTTTTTTTTGTTTAAAGCTCAATATAATAATCTGTTTCTGTCTGATAAAAAAGAATGGTAAGAAATATGATATGTTTCAGTTACAATCTTTAGTCAATAATTGATGGATCTTCTCGGTGTTGGCATGGTCATAAAATTCGTTAGACACTAATCCAACATTTAGTTATAGTCTAGCATTTAAGATTAACGAATTGTTTGGTTGATGTTTTTCTTAATAACACAACGAAATTATTAAGAAATTCATTATTTAATTGAAGAGTATGAGAATGAATAAATGAGAATAATATCCAATAATTTGGAAATCACCAAACCCGTTCAATATCGTAGATTTTATTTGGCAAATTCTGAGATGAGACGGTCTCATCATTTTTAGTGTGAGACGAATTTAATGATGTATTTAATTTATTGAAATGATGTATTTTTTTTTATTGTAAATGATGTATTTCTTTGTTACAAATAATGTAATTTTTTACACAGAAAAAAATACATAATGATGTATTTAATTTATTGAAATGATGTATTTCTTTATTGTAAATGATATATTTTTTTGTTGCAAATAATATAATTTTTTAAAATGAAATGATGTATTTAACTTATTAAAATAATGTATTAAGGTCCGTCTCACAATAAAAAAATGGTAAAACCGTCTCTCAGGAGACCAAACCCTTCCAATATCGTAGATTTCATTTTCATTCCCAAATTTCATTTCCAAAATTGTTTATTTCTTTTTTGTTTCATATTATTTTATAATTAATTTTGGATTTATTTTATTATTAATTAAATACCTCCATATCTTTATAATGATCATTTTGGTAAAAAATACTATAATAATTATATTATTAAAATATTATATATTATTATAATTATATAATATTGTTATAAAATGTTAAAAATTATTTAAAATAAAATATTATTTTGTTTTTAAAAATATTATGCATATATCTTAACATGCTTATATTTATAATATTATTAAGAATTAATATGATATTATTATTTTTTAAATCAAGAAATAAATCATTTTATACTAATATTATTTTAAAGTCTTTAAAATTATGCTTTAAAGTTAATTTTTAATTTTAATAGTTTTAATATTTCATTTGCTATTATTTATCATTAATCTTCGATAAAATAAATATTAATAATATTGATTTTCAAGTTTTTTTTTTAATTTTTGTTTATGTATTTTAATACATTACTAAATTCAACCTAGCATGTATAAAAGCTAAAAAGGATTCTCAAATCTAACTTATAAATCAAATAGCTTAGACTGAAATTACTAAATCCTATTCATTCGCTATACTTTCAAATTCATAAATCAACCCCCTAAATAGTTTTTATGAAATTTTAGCTTATTTATGAAAATACCTTAAATATTGGCCAACTATGAAAAATATCATATTATTTTCTTCCCTGAGTTATACCCTAACTTTTCATTTTGTCAATTAAAAATATCCTCAACTATAAAAGATACTCCAATGTTTCTCTTTATTACTGAATTATACTCTAATATTTGATTTTGTCCACTAAAAATACCATCAATCGTTAATGATGTTAACATTTTGATGAATCATAAATTAAATAATGCGTGACATTTCATTTTCTTTGGTAAATATGTGGCACATATATTAAAATTTTAACACCGTTAGCGATGTATGATATTTTTAATTGACAGAATCAAATATTAGGGTATAATTTAGTGATATGAGAAATTTTAGGATAGTAGAGGGTATTTTTAGTGGACAAAATGAAACATTAGGGTATAATTCAAGGAAAAACAAACATTATGGTATTTTTCATAGTTGATCAATACTATAGTATATTTTTCATAGTTTTCCCTATAATTATTATATGTATAAGAAATTATATAAATTTAAACTTATGAAAAAATAATTAAAACTTATAGTCTCTAGACGCCCGAACAATACAAAAATGATTTTTGGGTTTGATCAGAACTGTCTAGATTGATTTTTATAACATTAATAGATAGATGCACTCGTCTTTGGTAATGGTTGGATTGTACGTGGCTGCTGAATAATTAGATCAGCTATCGATCTGTATCATATACATAAAAATCATAAAATTAGTTGCATTAGAAATCTCTTACTTGTGCAGTACTTAGGTCACGTAAGTGCGCCTAAATTTTATTAACTTTAAAAAAATTATATAATTTCATTTCTTAATCTTATATATTAAAAATCTTTAAAAATAAAATAAGTTGATCCATTCAATATTATAATTAAGGTACTGGTTAGATCCCTTTCAAGCACTCTAGGCATTACGTTTTCAACTAGCTTTTGAATAGTGTTTATAATAGGACTTTTTATTTATTTAGACTCACACACTTACACTTACACTTACACTTACACGTCATTAGAGATGTTTTTTTATCATTGTATCTCAAGCAGGGATCCCTATAGTAGAACTTAAATTTTGATCTTGTTCATACACCCCAAATGTTTTTGTGATTTGTCTGGGTTGAAAAGCGGTCATACAAAAGAATGAATGCTAATTGAGTATCTCAAGTTCCATGGGATGAGCAACAATTCCAGGGCATCATATCGCAACTTCCTCTCAATCCCTATCGATTGTAAGAAGTTGATGTGGCATTGTCATATAAAAGATAGGATATAATTTTGTATGATATCGTTATATCAGCCGTGAATACATTAACTTCTAACAAGGTAACATTTATGATTTAAACTGACATGTTTTTTTATTTTTATAATACTTTAGTTGTTGGTAATTCTTTTTTGGTAAAATTATATATTTATTTAAGCTCATATATTCAAAGGTTCACAAGAAATTTTTTCTTCATCAAAGACAAGGTTATTTCATCACTTTCATTTCTAGGAGGTGATAATACAATAACAACTTTCAAAAGTTTTATATAATACTAGATTTACACCCGCGCGATGCGCGAATCAAATATACGATATCTTATATTTAATGTTAAAATAAACTATCATAAATCATAGAATTTACTATTATACATTAGTAAATTACTCCCTCCGTCCCGCTACAATAGGCTCTTTTTATTTTGACACATTAATTTCGGAGCTAGTGTTTAGTAGCTAATTGTGGTTAATAAGAAAATTAGCAATCGTAATTAACTTATTTAAGACTTAAACAAATTAATTACGATTGTAAATTTTATTATTAACCACAATTAGCTACTAAACACTAGCTCCGAAATTAATGTGTCAAAATGAAAAGGGTCTATTGTAGCGGAACGGACGGAGTATAATATAACTTATTTTCTATAATATATATTCAACCATATATATATAGATTTTAATAAAAATAAAATAAAATACATCAAATACAAAGTCTACAAAAAATTAGAACTTAATTTTCAATTAGTCCATTAGAAATTATATTCGTGTTATTTAAAAAAATAGTAAATATAATTAATTAGTAAGACATAAAATTATTAAAAATTAAAGAAATATAATTTTATTAGCTTTTTATTATTATTTATTGTGAATCTATATTGTAATAGAATAAATAAAATTATTATTGAGTGATATTATTTTGAAGGGAAAATGGACATGGTTAATTGGGTATGGGCCGAGGCTCACGGGTAGTCTCATGGTTGGGCTAAAAATTACCTACAAGGTAGAGGTCCATAGAAATGGATAATCCGAAACGAATGACATTAGATTATTTTTATTTCATTTTGAAATAGATACATTATTTTAAAGATTATCCTACTCAAATATTACTATTGAAGTTTGAATTTATAACTTTTTGAACACATATAAAATATTTAATTATTATGCCTTTAAATTGGAAATGAAAATTCATCATTCACCAGCAAGATTCAAACCATTGATGATTTATTATCCAGCAAGGACCATAAATGCGTCGATTCAAAAATATATCTAATTAGTAATTAAAGTGGGTTTATACTCTTCATATGTAATAAAATTTAATTTTTTTTTGGAATTCTCTAATATTATTTACTTAATCTGAAGATGCAATATTTAACCTTCGTTAGTGTTAAAGTCGAAGCTATTTTTAGCATCGTAGTGTTAGACTGTACTGCTGATTTAATTTTATCATTCCTTATTTATTCGTATTTATTTATTTTCATGAATTCAGTTCATTATAGGATAGATATGTATTTTATAAAGATTTGGGAACGAATAAATTTGATTTATAGATATATTTGAATAGATCTACTTCCTAATCTTTAAAGATAGATCAATATCTTTCACAAATCTTTCACATATCTTTCACATATATTGACCTATCTTTCTCTAGTGTGTGCAGTTGAGATATATATGCAAAGATACATATCTAGCACGATACTACACACATCTAAACCTATAAAAAGGGTGCTGAGGTGCGAAGGAAAATTGGACGACTTAGAGTATTCATTAAGATAAAATTCAATCAAAGCGTTCCAGCTTTTGATCATTGTTCTTGTGCTTTCAACTCACAAAGATATTCAAGCCGAAGAAGGATCCTACCTCCGGAGAGTGAATCCAACGGTAGAGGGGTTTTTAGGGTTGAATCGTGTGTTCGTAAGTACGCTTTTTCATAGTTGTAGTCTCTAGTTCTATGTAAATTCAAAGTTCTTCGAGGGAGTGAACCGAGAAGGGTTTTGGATATTTATTATTATGATTTTGCTGTGTAAACTTCATTATTATAGTGAAATTTGTTTTTGGCTGTGAGGCTCTCGCGAGTTTAGAAACTCTAGACTCGTGAAAAATAATTCTTTATGTCTGTTTAACTTTATTCCGTTGAGTGTTAAACTTTGAATGTGTCAAACTTTGATTTCTCTAACATTCTGTTAAACATTACTATATATTTATAAGTTCAGACATATTGAATTCTGCTGTGTTGAAACTTCAACACCTAGGTGTTAATGGTAAACTCAGGCACTAAATTCTGTCAATTGATATCATGAGCCTACTTCTTGACGGACTAAGTTGTTTGTTCCTGAGTGCAGTTTACTATTATGGATTTCTCAAGCCCTGGTTGTCGTCCACCCATTCTAAAGAGTGCTGGGAATAACTACTCTCTATGGAAGTCCGGAATGAGGATGTACATCAAGTCTATTGATGAACGAGCGTGGGTTGCTGTTTTGGATGGTTGGACACCTCCAAAAATCACTGTTGAAGATACAGAGAATGCTACAAAAATCAATACCAAACTTAAACCTGAAGGACAATGGAGTGTTGATGAACGACAAATCTCTAACTTTAACTCCAAGACGTTGAATGCTATTTTTGTTTCTGTTGATGTTGCGTGTTTCAGGTTAATATCTAGTTGTTCGGAAGCTCGAGATGCATGGTTGATACTCCAAGGAAAATTTAAAAGAACCGCTAGTGTTAGAAAGACCAAAATGAGATTACTCACCACAAAACACGAGAATCTCAGGATGTTGGAAGAAGAAACTATTTCCTCTTACTATGAGAAGATGACATCCATGGCGAATGAAGCTTGATAAGCTCGTATTTTGCCTCACTTATTACATTGTTTTCTTATTGTTTTCTTGGATTTACTTGATTTTTAGTTAATAATCGAGCATGAGTCAAGTTTATGGGGTATGATGCTTGCCATGGTGTATTTTCGCAGGTTTTAGGCCAAATCCAATGCAAAACCCATACCGAAAGCAGTAGATGTTCAATGGAACAGTCACGACTTCTTCCACAGATGGAATCCGAGCTAATAGAGCACATGGATAGAAAGATCTTTGAGTTAGCTTTCTAACACAACTAAAATCGGGTCAATCGAAGTTCGGGAGTGAAAGTTATGGCCAAAACCATGAGACTGCGCAGAAGGGGACTCGACCGAAATGAAGACCACGTCGACCGACGCAAGGAATTCCGCGTCGACCGAGATGAGCCCTACGTCGACCGAAACGGGCCCAGAAAAGGGAATTTCAAGATTTTTATGGCTAAATCATATTTTTGGCCCTAGATCCCAATTTAT
>JAPKLW010000004.1:184877-213692 GCA_026898455.1 Plectranthus barbatus
ATCGAGAGATGAAATTGGTTCTTTATTCATAATTGTTAATCGAAAGACCGAGATGAGAAGATTAATAATAGGAAGAGGAATTTGAATACAATTGGTTTTCTGTCTCAAAAGGAAGAGTAATTAATTTTAGGGATTAAATCTTATATTTTTATTCAGGTTGATTATTATTGTGTTCTTGAGGCCGACCAAGCATATACAGTCACATGATAGTAACCTAGTTTAAAATTGCCCGACAAAGGAATTTTAATACATTAATTTGATTTCCCACCATTGTAGAGTTGATTGATTTGGCATGTATTCTGATTGATTATTTGCCCTAGAATCTGTGTTCTTTAATTTGCTTCTTAAAACTCTTTAAATTCCGTTTTGTCATCTTTATTTTCCAAAACCAAAACCCAAAAATCTGTTTACTCAAACAATAAAATCTGAGAACTATAGTTAGTACATGAGATATTTTCGTTGTACATTTCCTCTGGGTTCGACTACCTTTGGGTATTTATAAATTTATTTGCCACTGTGTTTGCAATTAATCTGCGAAATTTGCCGTGATCAAAGCTCATGCACTAGGTGAACCCATTAGCAATGAGAGACAAGTTAGCAAGATGTTAAGGTCACTACCAGAAGAGTTTAACATCAAGGTGTCAGCGATTGAAAAAGCATGAGATGTTGCAACCTTGGAGATTATTGAACTGGTAAGTATTCTAACTACTTTTGAGCTAAATTTAATGGAACAGAAACGAGAATACAAGACTAAAGGAGTAGCCGTACATGCTGGAAAATATAGATCCGAAGCATCACCAAGTACAGCAAAGTCAAACATTCTGGAAGAGGAATCAAACGAGGATCTACTTAATGAAGATAAGCCAAATCTTGTTTTACTAACCAAAAAGTTTAACAAGCTTGTTAGGTCTCTCAAGAATGATAGAAGGAGTTCCGTATCACCCTCAAGTTTCTCAAACAGCTCTTCAAGTTCCACGAGGAGAGGAAGTGAAGATACATCAAGGAAAGGTAAAAATTCTCTCACATAAAAGTCTAACATCGACACTGTAAAGTGCCATGGTTGTTTAGGTGTGGAACATTATGCCAACGAGTGTCCAACAGTACTCAGACAGAGAAAGCTCAACTTTTACACAACTCTCAGTGAAGAGTCAGAGTCAGATGATGAAGTTGATAAACTGGATCAAGCAATGTTCCATGTGAAGATTGAAAAATATGTTGAAACTGAAAAATATATGGACGCTAATGTAGAGATTCGAGAAGTTTGAAATTCTGAAGATGAAGAAGAAGGAGGGGGAAGAGACACTGTGTCAAACTCTAACACCCTTCAAATTGAGAACTCTACAAACTGGTACATTAATACTGATGTTTAACATTATGTTGTTGAACATTCTTCTTATGATAGGAATCAGGAATGTCACACTCACCAGACCACACCTTAAGAGATGGTGAAGATATATCACTACTCCAGCATAGTTGATAAACGAAGTGAAGATCAAAATGATGAGATCTCAAAGCTGAAAGAAGAGAATTCATCACTAAGGCGACAAATCTCTCGATTTGAGGCACTATTAACTCGTAGGGATCAAGAAGTAAGTGTGTTAAAGAGTAAGGTATGTGATGCTGACAATGTGTTTGAAAAAATGAACAAAGGTAAAGCCACACTTGATGAAATATTGTCGATTAAACCTTCTGATGGTAGTGGATTGGGTTATGAAAAGTTAAATTCTACTTATCCTTATATGTTAGAGTTTGAGAAGAACATTATAAAATTTTCCAGAGCAAAGTCTAACATCACTGAACATGTCAAAGATAAATCTAAGGTGTTTGTGTGTCATTACTGCAATAGACTTGTACATATAAAACCTTTCTGTAGATTTAGGATTGCTGATGAGAAAAGAAAAAATTAATCAAAAAGGTTATAAAGAGGATAAAACATGTCTAGCTGTTTATACTTCTCTAAAGTCTAATATTGCAGGCAAGTGGTATTTTGATAATGGATGCTCCAGGCATATGACAAGTGATAAGTCTTGCCTATTTGATTTTAAAAAAGTAAGTGGAGGAACAATTACTTATGGTGGTGGTGCTAAAGGGAAGATCACTGGTAAATGAATTTTGAATGTTCCAGATTTTCCTAAACTCAAATATGTGCTATATGTTGAAGGTCTGATAGCTAACTTAATTAGCATTAGTCAACTGTGTGATGATTGACTTACAGTCAAGTTTGACAAAGACACATGTGAGATGTGTGATGATAATAACAATTGTGTTATGTTTGGTAGTAGATAAACTGATAATTGTTATCAAGCTGATCAAGATGAAAAATGTTTTCTAACAAAACCTGATGAAGCTGAAATATGGCACCAGAAGATGGGACATGCACATGTTCGAAGTATTCAGAAACTTCTCAAGTATGATGCTGTGAAAGGAGTTCCACAACTAAAGTTCAACACCAACAAGGTTTGTGATTCATGTTTGAAAGGTAAACAAACTCGTACTTCTCATCCCATATTGAGTATGACTAACACTAATGCTTGTTTTGAATTTCTACATATGGACTTGATGGGTCCTATAGAAGTAGAAAATGTTGGAGGAAAAAGGAATGTATTGGTTTGTACTGATGATTATTCTAGATTTACTTGGGTAGAATTCTTGAGGGAAAAGTCTGACACCTTTGAATTTTTCAGAAAATTATATAGGCAACTTAGAAAACTTTATCATGCTGATGTTATACGTATTAGAACCGATCATGGAGGCGAATTTGAAAATGTTGAGTTTTCTAAATTTTGTGAAAGAAAGGGTATTACTCATGAATTCTCAGCCCCTAAAACTCCGCAACAAAATAGTGTTGCTGAAAGGAAAAATTGCACACTCCAAGAAATGGTAAGAGTCATGTTACACTATAAGTATCTTTCTAAGAAATTATGGGATGAAACATTCAACATTGCTTGTCATTTAATCAATAGAGTTTATCTTAGACTAGAACCAAGATGACTCCTTATGAGATACTAAAAGGTAAGAAATGTAATCTGAAATACTTGCATGTTTTTGGTTGCATCTGTTACGTTTTGAATGATAGAGATTATCTAACCAATCTTGATTCAAGGTGTAATAAGGCACTTTTTCTTGGATATTCCAGTAATAGTCGAGCTTATCGCGTGTTTAACTTGCATACTAAAACTATCCAAGAATCTATCAATGTTGTCTTTGATGATGCAAGTAATTTACTTGATAATCAGGACCTAGAAGATACATCTCATCTCATAGAGAAGGACGTGGAACCAGTAACTCAGACGAGTACAGGTGTTAGATAAACAATAAGTCCAACATCTCCAGACTCTAACACTGACAAAGAGGATGACGATGTTAGACATGGTTCAGACTCGGACAAGGAGGAAATCTCTGACACCTTAGTGTCAAACTCGAAAAAAAGTGAACCACCTCTTCACATCAAACGGAATCATCCTTCGTCTCAGGTTATTGGAAGTGTTCTTGAAGGAGTACAAACACGCAAGAAAGCCCCTGTCAATTAAAAAGTGATGGTAAAAATGGATTGTATGACTTCTAAGTTTAACATCTTCCATTCTAGTTGTTATCTGTCTGAAATTGAACCTAAGAATGTTTCTGAAGCTTTGAAAGATGAGAATTGGATTTTATCTATGCAGGAAGAGTTAAATCAATTTGTTTCTAATGATGTTTGGACCTTAGTTCCTAGGCCTAAAGACAAAAACGTGTTTGGAACTAAGTGGATCTTTAAAAATAAAACTGATAAGAACGAAAATGTTGTTAGGAATAAATCTAAACTAGTTGCTCAAGGGTATACTCAAGTAGAAGGTATTGATTTCGATGAAACATTTGCTCCTGTTTCTAGGTTAGAGTCAATACGGATCTTAATTGCTATTGCTTGTGCTTCTAACTTCTCCTTGTATCAGATGGATGTAAAAAGTGCTTTTTTAAATGGTATTTTTAATGAGGAAGCTTATGTTGAATAACCAAAAGGTTTTGAGGTTCCATTCAAACCCGATCATGTGTACAAATTGAAGAAGGCATTGTACAGACTCAAACAAGCGCCTCGAGCATGGTATGCAAGGCTAACTGAATTTCTACTTGATCTAAAGTTCAGCAGAGGTAATGTTGATAAAACTCTCTTAACATACTGGTAAGATCTTTTTAGTTGCTCAAGTTTATGTTGATGACATTGTGTTTGGGGCTACTGATGTTAGACTTGTAGATGACTTTGTCACTACGATCTCTGACACGTTTGAAATGAGTATGGTATGAGAGTTAAACTATTTTCTAGGACTCCAAATTAAACAATCTCACGAAGGTGTCTTTATTTCTCAAAGTAAATATGCATGTAATCTTGTGAAAATATTTGGGTTAGAGTCTGTAAAACACATGAAAACACCAATGGGTTCCTGTGTAAAACTTAGTAAAGATAGTAGTGGTGTTAGTGTTGAACCTACCGAATACCGTGGAATGATAGGTAGTTTGTTATACCTTACAGCTAGTAGGCCTGATATACTTTTTAGTGTTGGTGTTTGTGCTAGATACCAGTCTGACCCCAAAGAATCTCATATGAAAGTTGTTAAGAGAATAATTCCATATATATATGGGACTTTAAACATGGGATTATGGTATGCAAAAGATACTGGTACTAACATTACAGGTTATAGTGATGCTGATTGGGCAGATGATCTTGATGATAGAAAAAGTACAAGTGGGGGATGTTTTTTGATTGAAGCAAATCTTGTATCTTGGATAAATAAGAAACAAAATTGCATATCTCTTTCAGCGGCTAAAGCTTGAAGATTAAGGTATGTTTTCTGAAACTTTAACACTGTTCTGTGATAATTCTAATGCTATTGAGATTTCAAAAAATCCAGTCCAACATTCTAGGACTAAGCACATAGATATTCGACACCACTTTATTTGAGATTTAGTGGAAAAAGATCTTATCTCACTTAAAAACATTCCTACTAAAGACCAAATTGCAGACAATTTTACAAAGGCCCTTGACTTTGAGAGATTCTCTTATCTTAAAAAACTCTTAGTATGTGTAATGCTACTTAAATTCGTATGAGTAGAATGTTGATCATTGTAAATATTGAGTCGATCAACATTCCGGTGTTCTTCAGTTTTCTGTTCTGCTTGCCTGATTCTTTATTATCGGTTGTGTTATATCCTTTTTTTTAAGATTTAATTTTTTAAATACCCATGTCATAAGATTGTAGGCACAAGAGTGAGGCCTTAAGGTCAACACATGAAGTATAAACTCATGTTATAAGATGGTAGGCACAAGAGTGAGGCCTTAAGGTCAAAACATTGAGTATGTTTGTCATGTACGATCATTATTTCTCAAGTACTGTAGACAGAATGTTACTAGGAACACTGTCTATGTGGAACTTTTTGAATAATAAGGTAATGCATGCTGAATTTGTATGTCAAAAGCTAAATACTGGAGATCGGATGTTATTAGGAACACTATCTCTGTGGAACATGGCACATTACATTGTTCTTTATCAGGTCATTTGTTTTATACATGTATAACACTCTGATGTTAAAATTTAAAGGTTTGCAGTTTTTGTTCGTTTCCTTATTACAAAAAGAAAAGGAAAAAATGGAAGATGAAAAGAAAGGGGTCTTTAATCATTGCTAAGTACTTTGGTGTCGCAGTTTGTTCAGAAGAATAGGGGTGTTAAAGTTGGTGTTAAACTCAGTTTCCCTTTTCTTGATCAAGTGAACTTGGATGTTGTGTGGGCTGAATTTCTTGGTGTTGGATAAAGACTTTTCATGAAATCTTAAGCTTTTCTTTCCTGCAATCATTCAGGGGGAGAAGATTTAGTTTTTATGTTTGTATGAAAAGTCTAATATCTTTTATGGTACAATCTAATATCTCACTATGCAGGTCGAATATAACTGAATTATAAGTATTGTGTTTGGAATGCTTACAAGAATGATAAGCTTAAGGGGGAGATTGAAGATGCAATGTTTATCCTTAGTTGATGTTAAAGTCGAAGCTATGTCAAACACCGTAGAGTCAGACTGTACTGCTGATTTAATCTTATAATTCCTTATTTATTTGTATTTAATTATTTTTGTGAATTCGGTTCATTATAGGATAGATATTTATTTTATAAAGAATTGGGAACGAGTAGATTTGATTTATAGATATATTTGAATTGATCTACATCCTAATCTTTAGAGATAGATCAATATCTTTCACAAATCTTTTACATATCTTTCTCTAGTGTGTGCGGTTGAGATCTACATCCTAATCTTTAGAGATAGATCAATATCTTTCACAAATCTTTCACATATCTTTCTCTAGTGTGTGCAGTTGAGATATATATGCAAAGATACATATCTAGCACGAGACTACACACATCTAAACTTATAAAAAGGGTGCTGAGGTGCGAAGGAAGATTGGACGACTTAAAGTATTCATCAAGATATAATTCAAGCAAGACGTTCCAGCTTTTGATCATTGTTCTTGTGCTTACAACTCACAAAGATATTCAAGCCGAAGAAGGATCCTACCTCCGGAGAGTGAATCCAACGGTAGAGGAGTTTTTAAGGTTGAATCGTGTGTTCGTAAGTACGCTTTTTCATAGTTGTAGTCTCTAGTTCTATATAAATTCAAAGTTCTTCGAGGGAGTAAACCAAGAAGGGTTTTTGATATTTATTATTTTGATTTTGCTGTGTAAACTTCATTATTATAGTGAAATCTGTTTTGGCCGTGAGGCTCTCGCGAGTTTAGAAACTCTAGACTCGTGAAAAATATTTTTTTATGTCTGTTTAACTTTATTTCGCTGCGTGTTAAACTTTGAACGTGTCAAACTTTGATTTATCTGACATTCTGTTTAACATTACTCTATATTTATAAGTTCAGACATATTGAATTCTGCTGTGTTGAAACTTCAACACATTGGTGTTAATGGTAAACTCGGGCACTAAATTCTTTCATAATCAAATAAGATTTTGTCGTAGTTGGATCTATGCAAAGAGTGTATGATTTTAAGAATTTTATAAAGTAAACTAACCAAATTGATCTTTTAAAACAAACCAATCAAATCGCATTAAAGCTAGGTTCAGTCAATTTGACTTTTGGAATTCTAATTTAACAATCATACTTGAAACATCAATCATTCTTATTTCTTAAAGAATTTATTTTAAGAAAACAATAACATGCAAAATAATTTTTCATCATAATTGTCAAACTTAACAATTTTTTTAAATAATATTCATTCATAAATATTAATCTTACTCCATGTCACATGAATATTTATAATAGTTGCACAAATCTATTTAATCTTCTTAGGCTTCATACCTAATTGTACATGGTTATACTTATCATTTTGATTGACAAAGACATAAATAATTGATAATGTGGAAAAATTCCTTATTTAATCAATATCATTGTCAAAATGACTACTAAAAATATTTAATCAAGGAAAATAATTATTTTTAAAGAAATACAATTACGTTATGCATCAGTTCTATCATTTTAAAAATTAAGAGAAATATTGATTGTATCATTTTCTACTTTGTTATAATATATATTTTAATATTATTATAAAAACGATGATTTTATACTACAAACTATTAGCCAAGTCAGATTATACGATTTAAAAAATCTCATGAAATAAGTTGGCCAAGTTTTTTATTTGTCAATCCGACCAAATCAGCTAATTGAACTTCGGCTCAACTGATTTGACCAGTTTAAAGTAAATTGCGTTCAACCCTTATCTATATATTGTATTTTATATAATCACAAAGTATAGGCAAATTCTCATATGAGACGGTCTCATCATTTTTATTGTGAGACGAATTTAATGAAATGATGTATTTCTTTATTGCAAATGATGTCTCACCATTTTTATTGTGAAACGAATTTAATGAAATGATATGTTTCTTTATTGTAAATGATGTATTTCTTTGTTGCAAATAATGTAATTTTTAAAAATGAAATGATGTATTTAACGTATTGAAATGATGTATTAAGGTCCGTCTCACAATAAAAAAATGTTGAAACCGTCTCTCAGGAGACCAACTCCAAAGTATAACGTCCATTGATATTATAGGTTGTTTTGTGACATTATGATAAATTCCATAGCAATTAGTATGTTTTTTTAGATAATTTTTATTTTATTTTTCCTAGGACCATCTTTTGTAAGGAATTATTGTTAGTTATTATTTTTTTATATATTATTCTGATGTATTAAACATCCAATTAAATTAGTGTGTCTTGTTAAATTAGCTCAAATTTGTAATATCATGTATAGGTATTGAATTGTAATAGGGGTTGATTCACAAGCCTTAGAGAATTTGCTGACACAATCTTCAGCAACAAAGAAGCTTGTAGGGGTTGCTGGCTAACACACGTCTTTGGAGGAGCTGATTGACTCGTCATCACCTGCTGGACCACCAGCAAGGAGCTTATCAGCAAGATGTCACTAGCAAGACGCTTCCCAACCGGCTTGAAGACACGCTCAAGCCTGTACAAGCAAGAACTTACTCTAGACCAGGCTTAAAAAAAAAAGAGATCTTAAAAGTCTTAAGTATTCAAAAGCTTGCTTGTACCAGGAATCAACTAGCAAACATTCTTCGGACTGGCTAAAAGAGTCATCTAACCGACTCAGTAAAAGTCCACTTGCTCTGACAGAAAGGACACTGCAACTTAGAAAAATTGAGACTTCGACGGGACGCGTTCTTTTTGTCTCAACGGCTCTAATCGGCAAGAGATTCAAACCTCCCAAGGAGCGATATAAATAGAAGCCATAAATCACCTTGAGAAGTTTACCAATGCCAAACTATTCTATAAATATCTCTTTTAAATTTTGCCGATTTCTAAAAAGCTACTAATTTCCAGATCTAAAAACTTTTAGGTTGATTCTATAAGCTTTTCATGTTCTTTCTTGAACACAAGGCTCTTTGCATCTTGCAAGAGCTATCTCTATTTTCTTACTCTCCGAGTAAGTAAACATCTTGAAGTTGTCACTTCTCCGGTGGCAACTATCATGAGTGTATATCAGAACTTGATGTTTTTAAGAGGAACTAAAACTCTCACATCCAGTTTGAAGGCCAGGTGGTGTGCTCACGCTTCTAATATGAAGAAGCTCTTGATTGCAAATTATTAGGCGAGTAAGCTAGTGGACAAGTGGATACGAAATTCATCAGCTAACAACAAACCGTCGGCATCTTTGTAATTGATAGTTTAGTGTTCCTTTTCCAGACTGCGTGTCTAAAGAGACGACGTTGGACGGTGTAGTCTGAACCGCTATTAATCCTTGTGTCGTACTGCTTTCTTTTAGCTTTTTGCACTGGATTTAAAATCCAACACAATAAGTGTTGGAGTATTACTTAAAAACTGATTAAATAATATTCTAGACCGGCTAAGCAACTATTTTTCTGAACCTAAGCTAGTATAGAACAACAGCTAGAAGGCCCATCCACTGCAGTAAAACATTCCATCTTCTGCTGTGCATATCAACTCTGATCTTGGGGACCAAAATCTCTTTTTATTGAGCTGTAAACTGGAAAGTTTTAATGAACTTTGTATATATATAATAACAATGCATCCATATTATATAATGCATTATATTTAATAAAATTTGACCTGAAATCTTTTTCTTCAAATTTGGATGCATAATTTAGATGGGAAGGGGTGTCCTTTTCGGTACTCAAATTGGTGATCAATTGATATTTAAAAATTACTTTAATCTCTGTATTGTGAGGTTGGGGACTTGCACCTTATTTTAATATTCTCTTCGTCCCAGGACACTGGCAACATTTTTTCTTTTTGGTCCGTCTCGGAACATTTGCAACGTTTCTTTTTTTTGGAAAGTTTTTATTAATTAATCCCCCACTAAACTTACTCTACTCCTACCCCACTATCTCTCATACCCCACTATTTCTCCTAATCATTAACCTGCTAATCCTACTCCACTATCTCTCCTAATCACTTTTTCTTAATCTCCACGTACGGTCAAACGTCTCAAGAGATCCGGGACGGAGGGAGTATTGAATATGCATGTATTTGTAAATTATAATGCATTAAATCTACAAAAGAGTTAGTCTTGTAAGAGATCATCTCTCACAAAAATTGTGTGAGACGGATCAAATAAGACCCATATTATATAAAACAAATCAACCGGCCTACTATCCCTTTCTCTCTTAATGTATCAAATGGGTAACTGCAACGATGTTTCAGAAGTAATTGGTAGCTGTGCAACGGCGACGCACCTAGGGAGCCACCATGGAAGCGCTCAACCATATTAAAGCACTCCGATGACATGAACATCAGGAGCCGGACAACGGCGATGATGGTAAAGAAAAAAGACTGGTTTGTCGGCGGAGGTGTAGCCCTTATCCCCTGTGGAGTCATCTATTAGATAAAAAATATTCTAATTTGAAGAAAAAAATGGACGAAAAATCATTTGATGGATAGATAAAGATTTTTTAGCAAAATTATTTGCATTTCGTTGAGGATAAACAAATGATATTTAGTATGTTGTTTGCAATATGAATATATTCATAGATTGGTGTGGAAGAATTTCTCCCTGTAATTAATTTTCCATTCATCGTTTTTTTTAATCTTATGAACTATAATACTTTACTTAATAAATACATTATTTCATAGAGTTAAATGCATCATTTAGATGAATTAAATACATCATTTAATTAATACATAATTTCACAAAGATAAATACAAAGAAAAGTAAAAATGATGTATTTAATTAATAGAGATGAAATGCATCATTTAGTGAATAGAAATACATTATTTTTATTAGAGAAAAAATTGTGTGTTCCATATACACTAAGAAAATTACATCATTCACATTAACAGATTATATTGTTTATAAAAAGAAACAAATACAACTTTTTAGGAACTAAGTTTTAGTTCCCTCCTTAATTTGATGTTTTGATATGCCAAAACTTACTTTAGCACTAAGTTTCTAGAGTTTTATAATGTGATCCTAGTATAGGATTGTTTGAGTTGTAATAGAACTTATGTGTTGAAGACCGAACAAAGGAGATTCTCGAGATTTGAAGAAGTGTTTGTGCGTAAAACTTGGTTTTCACCAAGTGTGGGCAAGACCTATACTGAGTTTGGGTACTAGAGGCTACCATACTGACTTGTGAGAAGTCAATATGAGGGTTGTCCATACTGACTCTGGAATGTCAGCATGGAAGCCTTATTTCGTAAGCACATGATGGAACACAAGGCAAACCAAACTTAAAGGAGAATAAATTCTAATTAAAACTAAGTACGAGGATGTCCCATACTTGGATTCTTCAAACTGAAACTAAGTTTGACAAGAGCAAGTAGAAAGTATAAGGCAAGTACAACCTTTTCAGAGCAGAGCAGAGCAGACCTGCCAAAGAATGGTTGTGATTGAACATCATTCCTCTTATCTCTAACGACTGGAATTGTGTGTCTAACGGGATGCTGCTATAAATAGCTTAACATTTCAACCAGAAAAGGTTACGAACTCACGAGAAAGTATAAGCCTATGCCATTTTGTCTACTAAAAAGTTCTCTGATACTCTGTGTTCTAAACACGAGACTTGAGTTTCTAACTCAAGTTAATCACTCTGTGCTTCTGTGTATAAGCACGAGGTTGAAGCTTTACTTTGGTGAATATTACTTTTATAAGTAATATTTATAACAGTCAGTGTTATACTCTGGAACACAGATTCTCACGGGCATCTGCCGACCAAGCTAAGTTCTAGAAAGAACGTGCAAACATCCAACCTACCAGGAAGAATGCTGCGGGGTGCTTCCTCACTTCAACCTGAAGACTAAGTCAACAAGGAGTTCCTAGGCGAGTGACAACAACAAACTGAAGGACTGAGTGCCGACGGACTATTCATAGATCGTAAGGAGACTTATAATCAAACATAATGGATTCCCGATTAATTTCGGAAGAGTGGACGTAGGATCTCTAAGTCCGGACCACTATAATATCCTGTGTTTTAATTGCTTTCATTAAGTTTCTGCATAATCAAGCTTTCATACTTACTTTGAAACCTTCACTACTTAGCCAAGTATTGAAGTGTATATTTGTGAAACTTACTTAAAACCTTTCCGAGCTTAACTTACTTTTAGTAACCCGAAACTGAGTGTCAGTTAGTTTCGGAGTACAAGTGCAACATAAACTTACTTTCCGCTGCATTATATACCCTCTGATTTCAGGACCAACACAACTAATTTTTTTTTATATTTAGCTAATAAAATTAAATACATTATTTACTGAGATAAAATACATCATTCTAATAAAAAAACACATCACTTGACTCTTCCTTATAAATTTAGGTGAAAATATATATTTGATATTAAAAAAAATTGCATCATTTAATATAAATGCATACACTATTTACAATAAAAAAATAAAAGTATTCCACGAGTATATGACAAAAAATGTGATTTCGTAACAATATACAACATATGAAAGAGAATAACATAATAAACCAAACATTCATTCAACAAGCTTGTTGGGAAAATATTCATGAATTACCCTTATGATCTCATTGTAAAAGGTTTTGTTGGATCAAATCTTAGTAGATGGTCGATCATTGCTGAACATTAGCATAGCTTAGCAACTTATGTAATGTCCTGTATAGGGTAAACATCGAGTTGTAATAGAATAGGCTGCTTGGAAGTATCTCAGCAAACATCAAAGAATGCTAAAGGAAGACTACTAGCAATAACAGAATGCTAAGGAGTCAGCATTTGACAAACACATCCTAAACTGCAGAAGATGCTAGCAAACCAAAGTCAGATTAGCAGACAAAGCACTTGCTGCGCATTGAGTCCAGAAGTATGCTGAAAGAGATCCAGCATCCCGTACCAGTAGAAGCTCAGCAAAGCAAACCTGAACAACTGCTACACCGCCATTGTGACCAACACGCGATGATTAGCCATGTCAGAAGTAGGACGGAAAAGCCTGTGCAAAAGCAGAAAAGTTAGTAAAAAGCTACCTGCATTTAAGGAGAAAGATCCGTTGTGTCTAAACGGATCTGCCGACTCAAACTTCGAGGACACAACTATTAAAGGCAAGTCAAAGGAAGATGCAGGAGCTGCTCACTCTCTAACCAAAACTCGATATACGAAAGATTCCAAAAAGCAAAAAAGGCAAGAGAGCAGTCCAGTTGGAAGGTATAATCCTGAGATATCAAAAGGCCTTCAACATTCTGAGTGTCTCACTACACGTCTGACATTCTTCTGAGTGATTCTTGAACTGATTCAAGAATCTTCAATCATTGGGATCACTTTCTTTTTAAGGAAAGCATCCAGCAGTCAATTTCTAGTGAAAAATTTGATTAAGGCGGGCATTGAAGCCGAGATGACACGATAGTTCGGAGGGAATTTGAACTCTTCTAAGCGAGTGGTGAAAGCGAGTTTTACGAAGGTGCGCCCTTGACTAAGCCGGAACCACACCAGGAAAGTTCGGAGTATCGGAAGATAGCCGTAAAGCAGACAAATCTATCGATGACTGATTGCATAACAGGAAAGGCAACTCTTTGTACACCGTATACTTTCTAGTAAAATTCTTAGCGATTTGGCTAAGGAGTGGACGTAGATCATTTGATCGAACCACTATAAATTGTGTGTTGTCTTGTTGTTACTGCTTTCCGAGCTAGTATGTTTTAAAACCTAGTGACCAAGTTGCTAGTGTATAACTGAAAAAGGTAACCTAAGTAAACTTTAACTAAAATAGAGTTGAGAATAATCTAAATACAAGTAAACGCAATATATTCCGCTGCACTTCGTGTGTGTACTTTATTGTAACCACGACGACTATGATCATAAGGGACCAACAAGTGGTATCAGAGCAGGAGGTTGAAAAACCGACTGCTTCTGAGTCGCTTAGGACCTAGATCCTAGTCTTTCCTTGCGTCTCTTGTATTCGTGTTTTACATAGCTCAGGTGAAGACAAGAATTATCCGATGACGAATCACGCTCTTCTAAAGTACAACAAGGATTGATTTGCAACATGAAAAAAGAAGGCCATGATCCTGCTGCAGAGCATACATCCAGAGATGTGGGACATCCTAACAGTTGGTCCTATAGAAATCATGAAGGTCAACACTGCACCCTCTGGACCCGCTGGTGGCCAACCCAGACCTGAGATGGTGAATAAACCCTACGAGGAATGGACTCTTGAAGAAAAAAAGAGAGGCCAACTGGAGTTTATCGCCATGAAACTGATCATGGAATGTCTACCTCCCCTAATGTCCAATAAAGCTCTAGATTACAATACCGCAAAAGAGATGTGGGATTACGTGTGCGAAGTTTCTCAGGAAATGGAACAAATGAAGCGAAATAAGCTACAAGTCGCTGTGGACAAGTACGAATCCTTCGCCATGATTCCAGGAGAAACCATTCAGGAGATGGAAGAAAGACTCAACACTATCATCGCAGAACTCAAAAATGTCGGCAAGACATATGACAAAGGGGAAATGAATAACAAAATTATATCCAAGCTTTACCCCAGAAGTGATTGATTTTTCAAGATGACAAGCATGAGCGAAAACGATCTCAACAATATGACGACGGCTGAAGTTTTCTCTCAACTGAAGGCGCATGAATTCATCATTCAGCAGTCAAAGAAAAACGAAGCTGCCTTTATACATCCAAACCCCACAAGCGTTGGAACACAAGAAGACGTAGCTTACTTTGTCAAAAAGGATGGAAACAAATGGAAATCTCCGAGGAAACCTTTCTATAACCAGGAAAAGTCAACACCTGCATCTACAACACCGTCCAAGGAGACTTCATCAACTTCTAATATCAACGATGAAGATCAAAAGATAGGCGAGTTGGAAGAACAGATGAAGAAGATATAGAAAATGATTCTGGAAGCAAAAGCCGAAAAGGAAGCAAAAGCGAGCATGATGCAACACCCTACTGAAAAAGGATAAGAACATGTTTTGAATACAAGTCTCCTGATCACTTGAAGCATGATTGTCCAAAAGTGAGTCCTGAGGAAAGAGAACGTCTGCGTCAGAGATTTGAAAGACGAGTAGTACGAGCTGTAACAAAGGCGTTGCTGACACGGACAGAAGTTCCAGATATTCCTGAGAACGAAGAAGAATATTACCCCACTGACGAGGAAGAAGAAGCCCTAATGGTCTTTATGGCAAAAATCGTTGAAGATGGCGAATCATCCGCTGATGCTGAGCAACCCTTCGAATCGGCCCTAGCAGTCGACAATCAGGAGGTAACACCTATAACGAATACTTCATGCTCAGCACACACATCTGAATCAGAGGATTCCTTCCTAGATTCTGAGGAAGATTATCTTACCAAGCTTTCTTTAGAACTTTCTAAGGTATACACCTTGAAAGATGCTATTGTGAAAGATAATTCTTCACTCAAACAGAAAGTCTTAAGTCTGACCAATGAAGTCGAAAGACTAAGGTCTGATAGTGAGGAATTATCAAGACTTAGAACTGAATCTTCTGAACTCTTTGAAAATTTGAAAAATCTTGAAAAGGAAAATATGTTTTTGAAAAATAAAGCCAATGAGAAGTGTGTCTGCGCATATATGACTAGTCAGGATATTTTGAATAACCTGATAAGCCAACACGAGACGTCACGGTGATCGATCTGGAATTGGGCATAGTTGCACTGACGAAGATGAAACTTCGAGGCAAAAAGAAAATATCATCTTTGTTTCTGGCGAAAAAATACTTGATGATAGTAAAGAGAAGGATAAATTAGTTGCTGAATACTCAAACGCTAAGCCGATCGCTCAGCAGAATATCAAGCAATCTGCTGAACCCAAGCAGAGTGTCAAGCACTATGCTAGACCTCAGCAAAAGGTCAAGCAGAATGTAAGATTTCAGCAGAGGATCATAAAAGATGCTGAACTTCAGCAAAACTCACAAATGAGGTCTGCTAAGCGAAACTATTCAGCAAACTCAAGGACAAAGGCTGAGCATCATGTTTCAAATGTCAGGAAGCCAAATCCTGTCCTTTCTCGGGAAAGACACATTGAGGATCATTCAATGAAACCCCAATACTATCATTACATACCGCATAGGAGAAACACCTATGTGAGACCCGAGTCCAGATATGTGTATCATCAAAGGACGATGAAGGAAAGGAGCACAACGCACAACCACATACACATGCACATCAAAAAGTTGAGAAAGTTAGCATAATAAATCTCGAAGAAAAATCTTTGAAGATCATCAAAATGTGGGTTCCAAAAGGAACAATGGCTCAAGCTAATCCTCCAGGACCAGACTCGAAACGGGGACCTAAATCAACTTAATTGTTCGTGTAGGACCAGGATTCAAGTGCGAACACACCAGGCATGTGAAATGAGTGGATCCTAGACAGTGGTTGTCTGCGCATATGGCGGGAGACAAAGAATTATTCTCGGAAATTCAAAATTCATATGCCCATCTGTGGTGTTTGGAGACTACAACAAAGGAAGAGTACTTGGTAGAGGATGCATAGAGCGGAACGGACTAAGAATTATTAATGTTGCTCTCGTATCCAATCTCAAACACAACCTGCTAAGCATAAGCCAACTATGCGAAAATGGGTACACAATATCTTTCATTCATTCGGGATGTTCTATAGCTGACAATGTAACAGGAGAAGTAAAACTTTGAGGAATTCAGAAAGGTGGACTTTATGTGGTTGATTGGCAAAGTGGTCAACAACACTCATGCTTTCTAGCACTAAACAAAGAGGAAACCACTTGGTTATGGCATAAGAGGTTAAATCATTTAAATTTCAAAACCATCAATCATATTGCTAGAAATGAGCTTGTCACAGGTTTACCTCAAAACATCACATTTCGTAAGGAAGGCATATGCAAGGCATGCCAACAAGGAAAGCAGACCAAAGCCTCATTTCATTCCAACCCAGAAAAGAACACCTCAAGCAGAATCCTAGAATTATTACTTATGGATCTATTCGGACCAGTCACTCCACCCTCTGTAAGTAAAAAGATATATACTCTTGTGTTAGTTGATGACTATTCCAGGTACACATGGGTTCGCTTACTGAAAACCAAAGATGAGGTTAAAATCACTCTACCCGAGTTAATCCTCAAGGAGCAGAATAGTAAAGAAGTTACGGTGAAGAGGATTCGATCTGACAATGGAACATAATTCTGCAACGGCATTCTCATGGACTTTTGCGCAGAAGCCGGTATAAATCATGAGAGATCCATTGCTAGGACCCCACAACAGAACGATCTAGCAGAAAGGAGGAATCGAACCTTGAAAGAAGCAGTGCGATCTATGCTAGCCGATGCCGACCTACCTGCTAAATTTTGGGGCAAAGCAGTGATGACTGCCTGCTATACGAAGAACAGGAGCTCTATCAACGGCCGATTCAACAAAACTCCCTATGAAGTATATAACGGTCGTAAGCCTAATTTAGATTATTTACGTGCTTTTGGTGCAACATGTTATATCCATAACAACGGAAAGTCAAAACTTAACACTTTTTCGCCTAAGTCGGATGAGGGTGTACTTCTCGGATACGGTCACCCCATGATAAACACTCGTTTTGTGCACCTTGCTGATGTGGATTTGCTCACTTTTGGCCTTAGATCAGATTGTTATGTAGTGTTTTCATGCATTATTCATATTCTTTTAGAAAATATTACGTTTGGTCTGGTTTGTGGTTGTTTATGCAGATTCCACGCACAATCGAGTTGTTTACAAGGATTGACAAAATTTCCGAAAAGCCGACTGATGGTAGCTTGTACCGGGAAGAAGAAGGAGTCAGAAAATACAAAAGAAAATGCCAAAAACCCGTTCGAGGCATAATTGGCGACCCAAATGACACAACCGGCGGTCGCCGGTCATGTAGATGGGTCGCCGGTTGTGAATTTTGAAGGAATACCTCACGGTGCATAACCGGTGACCTGGTTGCACATCCGGCGATCGCCGATCGCGCACTTGGGTCGCCGGTTCTGCGATTTTCACGGTTGTTATCACGGGACATGATCGGCGACCCGGTTGCATAACCGGCGGTCTCCGATCGCGCCTCTCAGGTCGCCGTCTGTGTCCCATTTTGACGAAATCTGGCGAATCTGAAGCCCAAAACCATATCTTTTAGAGATTTTAAAGGCCTCAACTATAAATAGGACTTCCCAAAACGAAAATAAGGTTCCTTTCATCACTTTTTCAAACGGAGAGTATAGAATTGAGGGCAAAAGGCAAGGGAACTTGAAGAGCACTCCGGGATTCGAAGATTGAAGACTACGGTTTTTAGTTTTCATGTTTTTCTGTTCTTGTGACTCTTCATCTTTTGTTTTTCCTAAACTTAGCATGATTGGCTAAGTTCCCTCATGGATTCTAGGGTTTGAAACTTTGTATTTATTCATTCAACAGTTTATGCAATTTAATGTTCCTTTTCCTTTGATGTTCTAATTTAATCTGGGATTTTCATGAATTGTGATTAACTGGCCATTAATTGTGATTTGAATTGGTAGTTTTTGAACCGAGAGGTCTAGGTTATCAATTATGACGCAAATAAATTAGATTTACTAGAACAATTGTCCGAGAGGAAATTGAGCTTTTAAAGGGTTTAAAATCTAAGGTTCTTATCAAGAGTAAAATTCCTTTTGCGCATCCGAGAGGAGTCACTAGGTATTTTATTTCCATGTTATGGTTTAGAGTCCGAGAGGATCACCTGATAACATATTTGCGATTGCTCACATCTTTGGAAATTAAATTGGGATTGAATTGCATGAAAACGTTGTTTGTTTAATGTTCAAAGTGGATTACCCTGGAATCCTGTTTTCTCACCAGTTTTCTAAAATCGTTAATTGTTCATTTTGTTTTATTACTGCTTCAAAATCAATTAGTTTAGATAAACCAAAATCCTTTTATGATTCTCCTAGATAGTAGTACGGTATCTATGTTTCAGTGCTTGGTTATACTTCGATCCTGCAATCCTTGAGAATCGATAAATTATTACTTGCCCTCTGCAGTGGTCTGTACACTTGCAGCTTTAGCGCGTTGAAAAATGCGCTATCAAGTTTTTGGCGCTGTTGCCGGGGATTGCACAGATTTATAACTGACACTAATTCTGATATTACGCTAATTACTCTAGGATTTTACTTTACGCATTTTTATCTATATTTTTATTTCTAGTCTGTGCCATTCACTTTCTGATTTCTTCAGGTAGTATATGCGAACCAGAGCAAAAGGGCCACCAGCTGAGCCTTTCGATCCGGAAATCGAGTCTACCTGCCGAAGGAACACCGCAAGAAGAAAGTTAGAATTTGCAATGGCTGAAAATCAAGCGGCGCAGATAGCTGAGCTGCAGAGGCAGCTCCAAGAGATGAATCTACGACTTCAAGAGAATCAGGCTCCTGAAGCCCGGAGAGCGCCCACTGTTGATGAGATGTACGAGCCTATGACTGACAGGCATCGCAACGCTGATTTTGGGCTGAAGGTGGATACACCAAACTTTGAACTGAAGACTGGTCTGATACACACAGCCCAGCAAAACCAGTATGGGGGACTACCATCTGAGGACCCTCATCTGCATATACAGAGATTTTTACTGCTCTGTGATACAGTCAAGCAGAATCAGGTGCCTATCGACTATATTCGGTTGCACCTGTTCCACTTCACACTGCGCGACAGAGCCTTGTCGTGGTACATGACGTTGAACTGCAACGAGATCTCAACATGGGAAGAATTATGCAAGCTGTTTCTGATTCAGTTCTTCCCACCCAGCAAGACGATCCAGTTACAGACCCAGATCTCTCAGTTCAGACAGTTTTCTGGGGAGTCACTGTACGAGGCTTGGGAACGCTACAAGGATCTCCTACGTTCTTGCCCCTGCCATGGTTTCACAGAGAAACAACAGATGTGCCATTTCTATCGAGGCTTGGACAGGGAAACCCAGAAGCATGTGAATGCCTCAGCTGGAGGGTCACTGACTGGCAAACCACCACAGGAAGGGTTAGAATTACTGGAAATAATGGCGAAAAGCGAATACAACTGGCCAGCGGATAGAGGAGATCACAGGGTAGCAGCAGTTGATGATACTGGAGATATAGCTGCTGAGATAAAGCTGATGAGGAAAGAAGTGGCTGCTTCCACTAAATTACTGGAGACTCGCATCACCAAATTGGAAAATAATCTACCTCAGCAAAGCTATGAGCAGTTTAATGAGATGCAGATGGAGGATGCAAACTATGTGAACCAGAGGAACTTCAACAACAATCGAGGGTATCCATCGGGAAACATGGTATATCATCCTAACAATCGGAATCATCCCAACTTCTCTTATGGGAACCCGAACAATGCTCTACAGCCTCCACCTGGGTTTGCTGCTAATCATGGAGCAACTAACGAGCCAAAGGAGCCAAGCATGAGGGAGCTCCTGACCCAATTCATCGCAGTCTCCAATGCAAAGTCTACAAAGACAGATGGAGAAATTGCTCAGCTACAGAATAATATGGGGGAAATGGGAAAGCACATGAAGCAGATGGACACACAGATTTCCCAGATAGCCAACGCAATTGGTAGCCAGAACACTCCGGGGCACTTCCCGAGCAACACAGTGGTGAATCCTAAGGACCAGTGCAATGCCATTACCACCCGCAGTGGTAAAGGTTACGAGGGGCCGTCTATGCTCGCTGACGTTTCTGTGCAACCTGAAGTTGTACAGGCTGACCCTGTTCTTCCTGAAGAAGAACGTACTGAAAAGGGTAAAGAGGTCTGTCCTGAAGACAGACCCAAAGTAGCTGGTCCTGTTGCTGTACCTTTCCCGCAGAGATTTGCTAAGAAGCAGAAGGAGGAGAGATACAAGCGTTTTCTGGAGCATATGAAGAAGATCCACATCAATCTACCATTGATTGAAGTGGTACAGGAAATTCCTGGGTACATGAAGTTTCTGAAGGATATGGTTACCCAGAAGAAGCCCTTCGGCGCATTCGAGACAGTCAACTTGTTCGAAGAATGCAGCGCTATCATTCAGAAGAAGATGCCGATAAAGAGGGCTGATCCGGGCTGTTTTTCCATCACCTGCTTAATTGGTGGACAAAACTTCGAGAAAGTCCTGTGTGATTCAGGGGCCAGCATCAATCTGATGCCTCTGTCGATCTTCAAGAAGCTTCAGATCGGCGACATCAAGCCGACCACCATCAGACTCCAGATGGCGGATCGTTCTGTGAACTACCCAAAGGGGGTAGTTGAAGATGTGCTAGTAAAAGTGGGGGAATTTATTTTCCCAGCTGATTTTGTGGTCTTGGACATGGAAGACCGTAATATTCCACTGATCCTAGGAAGACCCTTCCTCCACACTGCTGACGCCCTCATTGATGTGAAGAAGGGCGAGCTCACCTTGAGAGTAAACGACGAGAAGATCACCTTCTCCATTTACAAAGCCATGGAGCGACACGACTCTGATGACTGCTATGAGGAGTGCGACATGGTTCAGGTTTTGTATCCTTGTGACCCTTTATTTATTTCTACTGATTCCTTAGATTATGGGGTGCAAAATTCTGTTTATCCTTGTGATGACCTGTATGATGCGTGTGATGAGTTGCTAGAGTCTGTTCTAGCATTAGATGCTGCAGGTGAGAAGAACAAGGTGGAGAGCGCCAATTTTCTGAAGTTGAGGAGCGAGGAGGAAGAAGAGGAGGCGCGGAAGAAGGCGCTAAATCCAGGAGGAAAGAAGGAGCCACCAGTGCTGGAGCTCAAGCCACTGCCAGACCATCTGAGGTATCCTACTTGGGCGAAAACAACACATATCCGGTAATCGTTTCTGCTACTCTATCTGTGTGTCAAATGGATAGATTACTGAGGGTATTGAGAGACCACCAATCTGCTATTGGGTGGTCGTTGTCTGACATCAAGGGTATTAGCCCTTCTATCTGTATGCACAGGATCTTACTTGAAGATGGATATAAGCCCAAGGTGCAACCGCAACGAAGGCTTAATCCAATCATGCAGGAAGTGGTGCGAAAGGAGGTGATGAAGCTCCTAGATGCTGGGATGATTTACGCCATCTCAGACAGTGAATGGGTAAGCCCTACCCAAGTGGTGGCAAAGAAGGGGGGAACGACAGTCATTAAAGACGAGAGCGGCCAGGAGATCGCTCACCGACCTGTCACAGGCTGGAGGATGTGCATAGACTACAGAGCACTGAACAGTGCTACACGTAAGGATCACTTTCCTCTCCCTTTTATTGATCAGATGTTGGATAGGCTAGCTGGTTATGATTTTTACTGTTTTCTAGATGGTTATTCTGGATATAACCAAATAGTAATAGCTCCTGAGGATCAACATAAGTCTGCTTTTACTTGCCCTTATGGGATTTTTGCTTATAGGCGTATGTCTTTTGGATTGTGTAATGCTCCTGCTACTTTTCAAAGATGCATGATGTCTATTTTTAGCGGGCTGGTAGAGAATATTATGGAAGTTTTCATGGATGATTTTTCTGTGTTTGGTCATTCATTTGATGATTGTTTGGAAAACCTGACTACTGTTCTGCAGCGATGCCAAGATACTAACCTTGTGTTGAATTGGGAGAAATGTCATTTTATGGTTAGGGAAGGAATAGTTCTTGGCCACAAAGTTTCTGCTGCAGGTTTAGAGGTAGATCGAGCAAAGATCGTGGCAATCTCAAAGTTGCCACCACCCACGAACGAGAAATCTGTTCGAAGTTTCTTGGGACATGCAGGATTTTACCGGAGGTTTATCAGGGAGTTTTCTAAGATTTCTAAACCTCTTAGTTCTTTGCTTATGAAGGATGCAAAATTCATTTTTGATGATAATTGTTTGCAGGCTTTTGAGAAGCTGAAGTTGGCCTTGACCACCGCTCCGGTTCTCATTTCTCCAGATTGGTCAGAGCCTTTTGTTCTGATGTGCGATGCCAGCGACACAGCTGTGGGAGCCGCATTGGGGCAGACAAGGAATAAGATTTTCCGAGTTATACACTACGCCAGCAAGACTCTGGATGAGGCTCAGGTGAACTACACCACTACGGAGAAAGAGTTGTTGGCGGTGGTATTCGCCTTCGACAAGTTCCGGGCGTATCTGATTGGGGCGAAGACAGTTGTATACACGGATCATGCTGCGATCCGATATCTTTTTGCGAAGAAGGAAGCGAAGCCGAGACTGATCCGGTGGATCCTGTTACTGCAGGAGTTTGATATGGAGATCAAGGATCGAAAGGGGTGCGAAAATGTGGTAGCAGACCACTTGTCAAGGCTAGAGAACCCAGTGGAAGGGGATGACCAGAGGATCCGAATTACTGAAGTCTTTCCGGATGAGCAGCTGTTTGCTGTGGAAGAGACGGATCCATGGTACATGGATCTAGTGAAATATCTGGTTGCAAGTGTTTTACCACCTGATCTTTCCTCACATCAGAAGAGGAAGTTTCTGCAAGAGTGCAAGTTCTACTATTGGGACGAGCCTTTCCTCTACCGCCGTTGTGCTGATATGGTGATTAGGCGGTGCATCGAGTCAAATGAGCAAGAGCAGATTATGGGGGACTGCCACTTGTCCCCATATGGAGGCCACTGTGCGGCAAATAGGACAGCCATGAAGATCCTCACCAGTGGATTTTATTGGCCTACTATCTACCGCGATTGTCAAAAATTTGTGGCCAGCTGTGATAGATGCCAGAGGATGGGGAACATCTCGAAGAGAGATGAGATGCCACAGAAGTACATGCTGGAGATCGAGCCCTTCGACGTTTGGGGCATTGACTTTATGGGACCATTCCCTAAGTCTCATGGATACCAATTCATCCTGCTAGCAGTGGATTATGTAACCCGGTGGGTTGAGGCTATCCCCACTGCAACGAGCGACTCTAAGGTGGTACTCAAGTTCTTACAGAAGAACATCTTGACTCGTTTTGGAGCGCCGCGAGCACTGCTGAGCGATGGCGGATCCCACTTTAAGAATAGATGGCTGGGGAGTCTCCTGTCAAAATATGGAGTGCATCATAAAATCACTTCTCCATATCATCCCCAAGCCAATGGTCAAGCTGAGCTAGCTAACAGAGAAATCAAGCAAATCCTGGAAAAGTCTGTAGTATCCAGGAAGGGTTGGGCACTGCGCTTGGATAATGCCTTGTGGGCATACAGAACTGCATTCAAGACCCCAATTGGTATGTCACCATATCAGTTGGTGTTTGGAAAATCCTGTCATCTGCCAGTAGAGTTGGAGCACAAAGCTTTCTGGGCTGTGAAGAAGATTAACTGGGATCTGAAGGCTGCGTCTGAGCAGCGATGCATCCAGCTGACAGAGTTGGAAGAATTCCGGAACGAAGCTTATGAGAGTTTGAGGTTGTACAAGGAGCGTGCCAAGAAATTTCACGATCGACGCATCCGCCCCCGTGAATTCACGCCGGGGGATCAGGTACTCCTCTTTAATTCTCGATTGCATTTATTCCCTGGGAAACTGAAGTCTAGATGGTCTGGTCCTTATGTTGTTGACAAGGTTAATTCAAATGGTACACTAGACTTAATAGGAACTGATGGCACACACTTCACGGTGAATGGTCATAGGGTGAAGCTTTACATCCGATCTGAGACTGTTTCTGCTGTGGTTGAACTTTATTTATCTGAACCATAGTTCGTGCTGCTGTGTCTAGCTATAGACGTAAAATAAAGCGCTTATTGGGAGGCAACCCAATCCATTATTGGTTTATTTGAGTTTCTCTATTATTTTGTGCGTCCATTTTTAATGTAAGTTGAGTATTTTCATCATTTTCCACAGTTACGTTCATGTTTGGGTGTTGAGTTCATTGGATGCAGGAAACAGAGTCAAAAACACAGAGAGTCGCGCGATTTCGTCACGAAATCGGCGACCCAGAATGCATGGATGGCGATCGCCGATCGCGCACCTGGGTCGCCGATTACCCCGTCAAACGCCGGACAGGTACGTGACACAACCGGCGACCCGAAATCATAACCGGCGATCGCCGGTTATGCTGGTTGGGTCGCCGGGTGTGTAATTTCAGTAAATTTGGTACGGTGCATAACCGGCGACCCATCTGCACATCCGGCGATCGCCGATCGCGCACTTGGGTCGCCGAGTATGCATTAAAAGGGGGTTGCTGCGCGATTTTTCACTCTTTTCACTCAAATTTCACCCAAATCTCAAAATTTTCGAACTTTCCTCTCAAAAATTCTCTTCTATCTTGCATTATCTCACGAATTCCTTTTGAACATCACTCTCCCACGGCATTTGGAGGTTTCCTATCCGAGTGGTTTGCCCCAAATCGTCCAAAAACACCATAATCCCCAAATTGGCTAGGGTTCTTAATTTTCATCATATTTTCGTCAAATTCCAGGTATTTCTTCTTCATACTCACGTTTAAATCTCGCATTAAGGTTATTGTGTCTCTATATTCGAGTTTAATTGCTTGCATTGCACGTTTGTGATTTTAATTGTTTAATGTGGGTTTATTGTTTTCATACTTTGTTGTTATTTCCTTTATCTCTATGTTCACTTGTTTGCATTGGTACATTGTGATTATGTTGCATTTACTTGAAAAATTTGGGGACTTATTATGGATATCGTTGTGCCGAACTTTGGGATGGAGTATGTTAGAGTGACGATGAGTTGAGTTTATCTAAGTTTGGTTAAAAGTTTTAGTTAACTGTGGAATTATGGTCTTCGTATTGTTAGTTTATTTCGTATAGTTATGTTGGTCTCAATTCGCGTGCATTTATTGCTTTCCTGCTTCACGGTGGATAATATGCATGTTTGTTCGTCATTTGTAGGACTATGGCACCTCGCCGTCGTACTAACCCTGACTCCTATGGGATCACCGGGATCCGAGATGCGGGCATGATCAACACTTTCAAAGTTCTTGCCGAAAGAGGGGTCGAAGGCACCTGCTACCCTGACACTGATGCAATGAAGGCAATGGGGCTCTATGATAACGTGAAGGAGCTGTTTTCTAACATTGGTTGGGCACCCCTGCTGGAGCTCGATGCCCCGATGTTCACAAGGTTCACCCTGGAGATCTTGTCTACTCTGGAGATCACCACGAAAGGGAGAACTGAGCCCACCGGCGCCACCTTCCGGGCCGGAAATCAAGATAGGACTATTTCAACAAAGGAAATCAACAGGGCGTTCGGAGTGGTTAACCTGGGGAGGTACAACAAACCAAGGGGCTACGACAGCAAGACTTTCTGGCCCCATATCTGCGCCGAAGGAAGCCCAAGTTGGTCATCGGGAGACTACAAGGCTTCTATGATCCGGAACCCAGTTTTCCGGATGGTCCGAGCCATCCTGGCCCATACCCTCTTCGCCAGAAAGGAGAACAGCTCCCTCAGAGACGCGGAGCTCATGGTCCTATACTGCATGTTGAACAGCGAGTACCTCAACTTTGCCCAATTATTTCTGATGCAGTCCAACAGGATCTCGGGGCCCAAAAAGGGACCATCTGCATTGGCGGTTTGTGGACCACCTTGCTATACTCGCTAGGGGTCGATGTGTCCGAGGAGCGGGCTGAGCCACTGACAAAGCTCACACTGGGAAATCGGTGCATCTTCGGTTCATCCATTCGATGCACCCACCCTACCACTTTGTTCAGCGCAGCCGTCCTTACATCCCGCTGCTGAACCCCGAGCTCACTAATGTAGGGCTTCGGCAGTATCGAAGCAACTGGAAGCTAGACACTCTAACTCATGTGGAGGCGATCCAAGCTGACGAGGAAGCCCGCCGGCAGAACCCAAACCCTGCGTTTGAGGAGACTCATGAGGAGGCTCACGAGGAGGCTCCCGAGGATACACATGAGGAACAACCCCTCTACCTGGAGATAGGGGGATCATCCCGGCAGGAGACAGGGGGATCACCCCGGCAGGAGACAGGGGGGTCATCCCGGCAGCAGCGAGGGGGAACATCTATCTGCTACGAGCGCCGTTACAGTCGGGCGGAGGTTGAGCAGCGCCTCAGCGCGCTAGAGAGACAGTGGTCGGACTGGAGCACGCAGCTCCAGTCCCTTTCTGCGGCCCAGACGACGTATGCTACTGAGCGCCGGTCTTTCGAGGAGGAGCAGAGGCGTGAATGGACGGCCCGGAGGTCTTTCGAAGACGAGCAGCGAGAGCAGTGGACAGCTCAGCAACGCTTTGCTGAGCAGGAGCAGGAGCGGTGGGCAGCGCAGCAGCGCCACAACTTATGGGAACAAGAACAGTGGCGACGCCAGCAAGAGGCGGATGAGGAGATGCGCCGATTTATGGCCAGGTACTCGCAGAACTGGCCCCCGCCCCAGTGAGGTTATCGAGGTAACCACACATCTCCGTGATCTTCTTCCCACAAACTTATTCTTTCCTTTGTATCGAATAAGTTTGGGGGGGGAGATGGGATCGGTCGATGTGTGTTTACCTTATTTTATCTTTTGGCTCTGTTTTATTTGCTCCATTCTGATGCTGCTATTTGGGTCTGTACTTGAATTTGAACTTGTAGTGTGAACCACATTTATTTGCTTTTATCTATTTACTGGTATTTAATTCAGTTAACAGAGAAATCAAGCAAATCCTGGAAAAGTCTGTAGTATCCAGGAAGGATTGGGCACTGCGCTTGGATGATGCCTTGTGGGCATACAGAACTGCATTCAAGACCCCAATTGGTATGTCACCATATCAGTTGGTGTTTGGAAAATCCTGTCATCTGCCAGTAGAGTTGGAGCACAAAGCTTTCTGGGCTGTGAAGAAGATTAACTGGGATCTGAAGGCTGCGTCTGAGCAGCGATGCATCCAGCTGACAGAGTTGGAAGAATTCCGGAACGAAGCTTATGAGAGTTCGAGGTTGTACAAGGAGCGTGCCAAGAAATTTCACGATCGACGCATCCGCCCCCGTGAATTCACGCCGGGGGATCAGGTACTCCTCTTTAATTCTCGATTGTGTTTATTCCCTGGGAAACTGAAGTCTAGATGGTCTGGTCCTTATGTTGTTGACAAGGTTAATTCAAATGGTACACTAGACTTAATAGGAACTGATGGCACACACTTCACGGTGAATGGTCATAGGGTGAAGCTTTACATCCAATCTGAGACTGTTTCTGCTGAGATGGGATTGGTCGATGTGTGTTTACCTTATTTTATCTTTTGGCTCTGTTTTATTTGCTCCATTCTGATGCTGCTATTTGGGTCTGTACTTGAATTTGAACTTGTAGTGTGAACCACATTTATTTGCTTTTATCTATTTACTGGTATTTAATTCAGTTTTTAAATTCCTGTTGGGTCTGTATTGTGGAACCTGAATTGTGGAAGGGAAATGAATTGATAGGGTGGTCATTTTTGCATTATTGATCAAGTTTATGATGACAGATTTTCCTTCTCGTGAAACTTACATTGATTGCTGTAAATGAGTTGGTGAATTGTGATCTTACGGAATTGATTTTTGGCCTCTTGAATACGCTTATTGCCCTGTCAGAATTGAGCCTAACTTTGTTTCACTGAGAGTCGGTCACTGCACACTTAATCTCTAGAACTTGCTCTGGCTTCTTGCTCAAAATTGCGTAGGAGAGTGTCAAGGATTTAGAAATGATTTTAGGCCATCGTTTCATGAGCCACAAAGAACCCAAACACTAACCCGATGCATACTCCTTTGTTAGCCTAGTTGAGCCTGAAAACCTTTTCTTTCTTAACCCGGATGATAGGAGGTGTGGATGGATGTATAAGGGTATCCAACAATGTTAAGTGGTGAAGTTAGAGTCTGTATATGTGAGTAGTCCAAACATGTTGATGGACTAATGTCGTTGGTATGAGTATAGTGCACGATGAGTGCATCTTTGTTCCTGTGTTGAGTCAGTATGAATTTTGTATTAAAAGAAAAAAAAAAAAAAAAAAAAAAAAA
>JAPKLW010000004.1:213792-373976 GCA_026898455.1 Plectranthus barbatus
AAAAAAAAAAAAAAAAAAAAAAAAAAGAGTCGAATAATGCACTGGATGTGCAAAGTACTTGTGTTATATCCTTCAGAATGTGCAATGTTTTGATACAAGTCAATGCACAAGAGTTCTGTCATGGTTTTGAGTTTGAATCTTATTGAATTACCATTGAAGGGATGTGTCAGTTTCAGTTTATGTCATAAGTATTGTTAGAGTCAGTGATTGTAGTTACGCCATACAGTATGTGATGAGGAAGAGTTAGAGTGAATGGAGTTATAAGGATGAATCTATTCTAGTCACTTTTAGCCAAATTTCCATACCCTTCACCAATGTGCCTACATTAGAACCGTAAATAAAGACCTTTTTGATCTTTATCCCAGCACTCCCATGGTCAGTGGAGAGTTGAGACAACGAGCAAGCCTATGGTAGAAAAAGTTGTGCAGTTGACCATTTGAGAGTGTGCACTGACCTTCTTGCATTTTGAGTGAAAAATTTGAGTGATACACTATCTTGTGAGAAGCGGACCTTTAGAGGCCAAGATTGAAACTGTTTGTTTGCGATAAACTGATGAATGATATGGTGATTAGTGTGGGAATCACAACCCCATTTCGTGTCTGAAACAGCTGATGATCAATTAATGCACCCCTCGTGTTTACTTCTTTCTTTTATTTGTTTATCTCATTGTCCGAGGACGAACAATAGCTTAAGTTTGGGGGGTTGATAAACACTCATTTTGTGCACCTTGCTGATGTGGATTTGCTCACTTTTGGCCTTAGATCAGATTGTTATGTAGTGTTTTCATGCATTATTCATATTCTTTTAGAAAATATTACGTTTGGTCTGGTTTGTGGTTGTTTATGCAGATTCCACGCACAATCGAGTTGTTTACAAGGATTGACAAAATTTCCGAAAAGCCGACTGATGGTAGCTTGTACCGGGAAGAAGAAGGAGTCAGAAATTACAAAAGAAAACACCGAAAACCCGTTCGAGGTATAATCGGCGACCCAAATGACACAACCGGCGGTCGCCGGTCATGTAGATGGGTCGCCGGTTGTGAATTTTGAAGGAATACCTCACGGTGCATAACCGGCGACCTGGTTGCACATCCGGCGATCGCCGATCGCGCACTTGGGTCGCCGGTTCTGTGATTTTCACGGTTGTTATCACGGGACATGATCGGCGACCCGGTTGCATAACCGGCGGTCGCCGATCGCGCCTCTCAGGTCGCCGTCTGTGTCCCATTTTGACAAAATCTGGCGAATCTGAAGCCCAAAACCATATCTTTTAGAGATTTTAAAGGCCTCAACTATAAATAGGACTTCCCAAAACAAAAATAAGGTTCCTTTCATCACTTTTTCAAACGGAGAGTATAGAATTGAGGGCAAAAGGCAAGGGAACTTGAAGAGCACTCCGGGATTCGAAGATTGAAGACTACGGTTTTTAGTTTTCATGTTTTTCTGTTCTTGTGACTCTTCATCTTTTATTTTTCCTAAACTTAGCATGATTGGCTAAGTTCTTTCATGGATTCTAGGGTTTGAAACTTTGTATTTATTCATTCAACAGTTTATGCAATTTAATGTTCCTTTTCCTTTGATGTTCTAATTTAATCTGGGATTTTCATGAATTGTGATTAACTGGCCATTAATTGTGATTTGAATTGGTAGTTTTTGAACCAAGAGGTCTAGGTTATCAATTATGACGCAAATAAATTAGATTTACTAGAACAATTGTCCGAGAGGAAATTGAGCTTTTAAAGGGTTTAAAATCTAAGGTTCTTATCAAGAGTAAAATTCCTTTTGCGCATCCGAGAGGAGTCACTAGGTATTTTATTTCCATGTTATGGTTTAGAGTCCGAGAGGATCACCTGATAACATATTTGCGATTGCTCACATCTCTGGAAATTAAATTGGGATTGAATTGCTTGAAAACGTTGTTTGTTTAATGTTCAAAGTGGATTACCCTGGAATCCTGTTTTCTCACCAGTTTTCTAAAATCGTTAATTGTTCATTTTGTTTTATTACTGCTTCAAAATCAATTAGTTTAGATAAACCAAAATCCTTTTATGATTCACCTAGATAGTAGTACGGTATCTATGTTTCAGTGCTTGGTTATACTTCGATCCTGCAATCCTTGAGAATCGATAAATTATTACTTGCCCTCTGCAGTGGTCTGTACACATGCAGCTTTAGCGCATTGAAAAACGCGCTATCACCCCACTCACAAAGGTTATAGAGTGTTAAATAAGACTACCGGAATTGTGGAAATAACATGCAATGTTATTTTTGATGAATCTACATTAGTGCGCAGAGCCATCAATGAGACAAAGGATGACAATCATGAGACTAATGATGTCAATGGTCAATCGATCTTGAATTACCTTGAACACTTACGATTTGATCCGACTAAGTCTATGAATGAATGTAATCATGTTCAGACGAGTCCAGCGAACCAGGCCAGTGATGCTAATGATCATGCTGAGGCCAATCCCCAAAAGGATATCTTTAATCCGCTAGATGATTCAGACGAGGAAACCTCTAATCCTACCCCCGTCGCTGAGGAAATCAATGCTACTGAAGATCTTGGCAGATGAGCTGCTGAGATACCAGCTGCTGAGACACCAAATGCTGAGAATCCCACTGAAAGAGAAGGTCCAGACTATGATGTTCCTATAGCAGAAGTCCCGGTTGCTGAAGAAATTCCTGATGCTAAAGATCAAACCCACAACGCACGAGATGCTGAGGATGAAGCGGACAATGCAGAGCATACCAATAATCTCGAAGGAGAAAGAATTGCTGGAGAACCAATCAGACCAGCATGGCTGCATGCACATCCACTAGAAGATGTTCTTGGAGTTATCAATGACCCCGTTCTGACCATACAAGGATCTGCAATGTTTTCATGCTATCTATCAAGTGAAGAACCAACTAAAGTTGAGGATGCACTACGTGATCCAGACTGGGTAAACGCTATGCAAGAGGAGCTTGCTGAATTCTCTCGTAACCATGTATGGGATCTGGTGGATAGACCAAAACATCAGAATGTCATAGGCACCAAATGGGTATTCAAGAACAAGAAGAACGAATCAGGCTTGGTGGTAAGAAATAAAGCACGCCTTGTAGCCAAAGGATACAAACAGTGTGAAGGCATCGACTATGATGAGACATTCGCTCCTGTAGCCAGATTGGAAGCAATTAGACTATTTCTGGCTTATGCAGCACATCATGAATTCTCGGTCATGCAAATGGACGTCAAAAGTGCATTCCTTAATGGCGAACTCAAGGAGGAGGTCTACGTTGAGCAGCCTCCAGGTTTTGAGAATGGAAATCATTTCTATAAACTAAGGAAAGCCTTGTATGGACTGAAGCAAGCACCTCGAGCTTGGTATGGAACTTTATCTATGTTTCTACTCGACAATGGCTTCAAAAAGGGAAGGATTGATCAAACACTCTTTCGCATTAAGGACGAAGGAAGTATTCTACTTGTGCAAATCTACGTTGATGACATCATCTTTGGCTCGAAGAATCAAGCTCTCTGTGACAAATTTTCCAAGCTAATGATGAGTAATTTTCAAATGAGTATGATGGGAAGAATGTCCTATTTTCTTGGACTTCAAGTTCAACAATCAAATGAAGGAATTTTCATTCATCAAAAGAAATACACGCGATATCAAATTGCTAAATACTATCTAGAGAAATCCAAGAGCTTAAGGATCCCCATCAGCAATGCGTGTATGGCAGATCTAGAAAAAGAAGGAGAAGCAGTGAATCCTACCTTATATCGAGGAATCATCGGATCTCTGCTGTATCTTACAGCCAGCAGACCCGATATATCATATGCTGTGGGACTATGTGCCAGATATCAATCCCAACCGAACAAAATGCATCTAGACACAGCGAGGCAAATTATCCGTTATTTGAAGTGCACAGAAGGCTTAGGAATTTGGTATCCAAGAGCCGACAGTCTAGCCCTGAGTGGTTATTCAGATTCTGATTTTGGAGGATGCAAAATCGACAGGAAAAACACCAGTGGTACATGTCAATTCCTTGGTCATAAATTGATCAGCTGGTTCAGCAAAAAGCAGCACTCGGTAGTAACCTCAACCACCAAAGCAGAGTATGTAGCGGCTGCTAGCTGCTGTCAGCAGATTCTGAGGATTCGACAACAACTTCAAGATTATGACATCTCTCCTGAATGCGTACCAATCTACTGTGATAACAATAGTGCTATGTGCATCACAAAGAATCTAGTACATCATTCCAGGACAAAACATATTGACATCCGACATCATTTTATCCGTGACCATCAAGAAAAGAAGGATATTGATATTCAGCGAATAAGCACTGTGGATCAAATAGCAGACATCTTCACTAAGCCCCTTGCAGAGGCAAGATTCAAAGAATTATGCATCAAATTGGGCATGATGGAACTAGATATTGCTGCGGATGAATGAGATGCTATTCTCATTCTCACTTTCAGCAGTTTATGGGAGATATTACTATATGTAGTCTGCTAAGCTAATGGGGAATGACGGATATGCCCCTACCAACCTTCAGCAGATAAATTGTTTCTGCTCAGCAAACTATGAAGGAATAAAGATCACATCTATATTTTGTCATGAAGAAACATCAAAAGATCGACATATTCGTATATTCATCACCAAAAGAGGAACATGCCTTGAGGCAGATATTCATTACAAAAGAAGGACATTACACTATCAGTCAAACAAAAGAGGAAATACAGATCTATTACGAAATTCATTCAGAAAGGCGACACTGGCTTATAAGGATAGAAATCAGCCCCTTGAAGGTTGGATGGACCGTCAGCAATTTCCGGAAAATACTTCTCCATCAACCAGCTCAGTTGCATTCCATTCCGCAGAGGCACAAACAGATGAAGCTTCACAGCTTCCCAGACATTCTTGAAGACGTATTCGGCCCAGTAAACAGAGGCAGCATCATCCATGGACATCATCACCTGCCAAACAGATCTTGAGAAACAGAGATCATAAGGCTTCTCTCCAAGTAGGATTCTATGGGCAATACGGAACATAACCCGATATGAAGTCTGGAGGCCAGAGGCAGGAACGTCAGGGCTAAAATCAAAACAAGGAGAATGATGCCATTTCTCCCATGCCAGCCACTCTGGAGCTACTTCCTCTGCAAGATAGTCCTCTACAGACAACGGACCTCGAGGAAGCCCGAAATCAACTGCAAAGGTGTCAGGGGTCCAATGGACAAGCTTATCATGGAACACCCCATAGATTGCGTTCGGTTCCACACGACAATCACTGAGAAAATCACTCAACACTTACTCTTGAAAACGGTGAGGAATAGCACACACAAATTGCGAAAGACCCCCCCACTGCAACGAAGACATGATCTTCACTGCCACATCCCAATCATCTATATAATACCTATCCAGACCTGGCTCATCCAGAATCAGATTGCGTCTGATATCTATGGTTTGTGGAGGAGAATCCATGAGTGAAGAAAGGGACCTGACTTTCTTCAGGAGAAGAAGTTTGAAAGTATGAATCAGGAAAGAAGGATAATTGAGATGTTTGGATAATCTCAAACAGAGGTATTTATAGAGAATTTCCCATTTATGATGCGAAGAAAGAGAAAAATATGTCTGAAGATCGCAATGATTCACCTTTTGGAATACGAAACATCGCTAATAAAGGGATCGACGTGTATGCATGGGAAGTCAAATCATTTTTCGAGCAATAGTGAGAAAGGAGTATTGAAAAGTTCGAGGATCTCATCATCACATTTTTCAAATAAGAGTTCTCATAGACTCAGCAGAACTTCAAAAGTTGCTGAAAATTAGAATGCTGAGAAGGACCATCCTCTATCAGCATCCTTGAACGGCTGTTAGTTCAGAAACAACAACATATCCGAAATCAAGGCAGGATGACTCAAAATTCAAACTTGATGGGACCCGATAAGGCGTAATTAATGCATGCAAACGGCGGCATCAACTGAGGAGACGCCATGTCAGAAGAACTTGAGTGTTTCTCGGAGGATTAGAAGCTATATTGAAAGACGCGTTTATTCTGAATCGTTGATCTAACACTTCGCAGACTTTCCCTCAACCGTTAGATCTCACATTCAAAATTAACCCTACCTTTGCTCTGATCACTGTTCATTTTCTTCTCATTTTTTGAAAGTTAGAGCAAAATCCCTAATTCTAAAGTCTCCGTATTATTTGAAAAATTACTCCAGATTCTCCCTCACAGACATGGCCACAGATTCTATAGCCTCATCATCCCAGAAATCTACTTGTCAGAACCATCGTTCTGAATCTAATGAACCACCTCCCTTCAATTTTCCACCAAATTCTGGAGAACCCTTACATATGCGGCATGCACCAGGGTTTACTAGGATTTTAAAGAAAGAAGATGTTGATGATTCAATATCGTATGGACAGCTTGTTATGATGGCTCAGAAGAAATCCCAAGCCGACCACACAAAGGAGCAGAGGCGTTTGGCTCAAATCATGAAGGATCGCATTCTGTATAAACGTCTTGTTGTTGAACATATCCCAGATTGGATAATGGATATTCTCGATAGCGAACAGGTAACTCAAAACTTATCCGCTGAACCCACGCATTTTCATCCACATATGGTTTCTGAATTTTATGCCAGAGCAGTCATGAGTGAAGATGGAAAATCTTTTAAAACGTGTGTTTATGGAAGTATCATTGAAGTATGTGCCGAAGTTCTTGCTAAAACTTTTGGTCTTCGGAATAAGGGGGAACGTATATCTCATTACAAAGTAACGGATTATGATGAGATGGAAAGACGTTGAAATTCATGGAAGAAGCCTGAAGTAATGAAGGATAGGAAAGGTCACGAGATCACATTTCGGGCTGCCACACCCATTAACACCCTACAGGATGAATTTAAAATTCTTGCCGAATTGGTGATCAAGATGTTCCAATGCGACGCCGGATCATATTCTGAACTTTCTGCTAAGAAATATGCAGTAATGATGGCTCTCAAAGACAAAGTGAAGGGAAATTGGGCTGAGTTTTTCTTCGAACGATGGGCAGAGCACGCCAAGAAGAACGACCACATGTCTGTGGATGGAACTTTTTCATCAAATGTTAATTTTGGGTTGAAAATAAGCAAGTTTCTGGAATTGGTCATGCATTCAACGAAAATTGATCAAGGAGTGAAGTTTCTCTCCACTGATTTCATTCCAGTCACACGAAAAGCAGCCAACCCTCTTGATTTCAAGAAGCCAAAGAAGCTGACTGGTAAATCCAATGTGGATCCGGACAAGCCTACTTCGCATGAGGAAGTAGACGAACGTTCCTTGGGCGAACAAGTATTGCAGATAGCATCACCTATCTATGCTGAGGAAATAGCAGTATTAACTCAGAACGCTGAAACGGAGCAGTGCTTTAAGCAGCTTGATGATATTGTAGCTCTCGGAGAGATACCGACCGAACAGATTGAGGAGATTATGGACCAAAGGGCCGCACTTCAGCAGCCACTCGTGATTGGTCAACTTGTTGTTCCAATTTCTTCTGAACAACAAAAGGATATTGCTCCCACCAGAAATATAAGGTCTAGTCGTCAGCGCCTACGCAAAACTGCTGAGCTAGCCGCTGTCACTACTGAAAAAGTACCTGATTCACCCCTATCATCTAAAAGTTTTGATGAATGTGTGAAAGGCGTACGTGAAGCTAAAAGAAAGCGTGCAGAAAAAATGCAGGCACAGGAAATAAAGGAATACAGAAAGGAGATGGATAGAATCACATTCGAAGGAAGGGATCTGAACTTCGAGAGAGTAAAAAGATCTCATCTAGAAAGAGAGAATCAAAAGGAGAATACTAGTCAAACACCCGATGAGGAAGCTGCTGAAGAGTTAAGCAGAGCAGCAAAGAAAGGGAAGACAAAAATAGACTCTACTTTGATAGAAAAAGAAATGGATAACCCTATTGCAGTCAGCAACACTACCAAGATTACAACTGCAGCAGACGACATGACTGATAAAGAGCTAGATACGTTGATTCAATCTGGCGCTTTCAATGCCATGGAACACTCCAAAGGCAAATTGGTTCAATTTCGCGAACCCACTGCTACATCTTATCAAGGCAGTAGCTCAGAGGAGGACGTGCGACGAACAGAGACAAGTGATATACATCCCAGAGATAAGGATGCAGGGCCATCAGAAATCTCTAAGGAAAGCGCAGATACGAACATGCCTACTGCAGAGCATGTTGCTAAAGAAAACACTATTGAGACTGAATCGGAGCAAATCACTGAAGAAACAGGGAAAGACACTGCTAAAGAATCTACTGCAGCTGACGATTCTATGAAAACAACTGCTGAAGAATCTACTGCAGCTGACGAAACTATGGCAGATACTGCTGAAGAAGTTCATACTACTGAGGAGACAACAGTCGATGCTAGTAATGAAGATCAAGCAGAAGAGGCAATAGAAGAAGAAATCTCCTCTGCTGGATTTTTGGACTAATCCACCTGCTCATCAGAATCTGATTCTGAGGGGGAATCTATCGAGGTATTTGATGCCAAAACTCTACGAAAATACCCCACTTTGAGGAATGAACAACTGAGGATTCCATTTGATGGTTTACCTGGCAAACTCTTTCGCTCACGAAGAGTAGCACAGTGGTGTGCTGCTGTCTCGATTAATGAAGATATGAATGCTGATCTCCGAGATTGGAGTGATGAGATCTTAGCCTTCGTAGAGCAAGAAGTAAATAGGGACATTGCAGGAGTCTTCTATGTTGAGATTCACGAAGAAACAGAGGAAGGCAGAGTGCTTGGTACTCAATTTCGACGATGGAAAAATTATGACTACATCATGCATGAACTCTGTTTTGAGGAAAGGATGATTATTATCGCTAGAAAAGGTCTTAATTTCTGGCGTTCCAAAGAAACCTGGGCAAATGAGTGGATGGACCAGCCCTCCTGCACGAAACAATATACTGATCAACAAGTAATTGCTCGATTGCTAGCCATCCGCGCTCACAGGAAGTTTCTTCCATCTCAGACCCTGCCCAGATCACAGTTTGCTCCAGATAAGAAGTCCTTGGCCCACATGGAACTTACCAAACGACAAAGGGCTGCAATGATTGCTTATCGGAAGTGAAAAGCTGCTTATGAGGAGAAGTTGCGAGTTAGAAGTCTCGAACTAGCCGCGATCGAAGAAGAAAAAGAAAAGGAGGCCAGGAGACAAGACTATCTCAAAATTATTAACTTTCAGAAAGAATACACTCGAGCCGCAACCTCACTTCAAGTCTCTAAAACTCAAGGTTATGACTCAAATCTCGATCAGAAGATAGTGAGTGAGTCCATGGAAGTAGATACCAATGTGGCTTTTGATGTTGCCACACAAAGAGTTGAAGTAGAAGCTCAAGCATCTGCAATTGTTACAGTGGAAAGAGAAGATGGTGAAGCTCCTACATTAGCAAGCGGTACTGAAATAGTTGTCTCTGACAGTCCCATTGCCGCCGAACCAGTCCAAGTAAGCTTCCAATCTCTTGTCAACATACTTCATAATGCCCTACATCAACGCGATATCCAGCAAGCCAGATTCAATGAAGAGGTCCTGAAAGAGGTTGCTGATGTCCGAAGAGCAATCTCTGAAGTGAAAACCTCTGTTCAGCAACAAGTTGGTCAAGTCGCTACCAAGATCACACATGTAGAAGAAACCATGTCTACGGTGCAAACAAATGTGATGACTCTCAGCGTTGATCTTGATGCACACAAGTCTTTCTCCACTTCTGTTTTGGATGCTGTCAAAGAGGGGGAAGAAAGAAGGATTGCTGAACAAGCAAGGATAAAAGCAGAGGAAGCTGAGCTGCTGCTGAAAGAAAAAGAATTTGAATGTGCAATGATGGAACGGAGGATGAAGTTAGAAGAACAACAAAGAGAAGACCAACGAGCACGTATGGAACAGATGGAGAAACTAATGGCCATGACGATAAAGAAAGTTGAGTCTCTTGAGAAGCCATAACCTCCACCAGATGCTCAGAACTAAGGTCACTCTCTATCATTTTTTTTACCATGATTCTGAAATGATTTCTCTAAACTTGTAATTGCAAAATCATATATGAAATCATCAGAATCATGACAAATTCTTATTGTCTAAATTCTGATTTTCGAAGTGTGAACAATAGTTGAAATACACTTTCTGTATACTCAACGAATCAGAATCCGGAAAGATAAACCAGGGATGTTTAAATGGTTGCTGAATGATTCGCTTGTAATAATTTTTTAAGGACTTAAAGCAAAGAAAGACTCTGAGATAGTGTGTCTAGAAATTTCCTTGTAACTCAGAACTTCTAAGCTAAGTCTCAGCAATCCCTTGAAAATGTGGCAACATTACTTGTGGGCTAAGGAGTTCATTATTCACACCAATCATGATTCGCTGAAGCATTTGAAAGGGCAGCACAAGCTGAATAAGAGACATGCGAGATGGATGGAGTTTGTAGAGACCTTTTGTTGGTCCCTGATCGCAGTCGTGATAAGTAGCGGAAGGCTACATAGCAAATGCAGCGGAATGTTCAAGTTGTCTTGCACTTAGTTTCTTCACAAATATTTAGCTTGAAGTTGGAGTTAATATTGTTTCAGATATACTCTAGCAACTTGAGGTTGCTAGGTTTTAAATCAACAAGCAAAAACAATAAAACAGTAATGAACGACACAAGATTTATAGTGGTTCGATCCTTAAGATCTACGTCCACTCCTTAGTCGAACACTTAGAATTTCACAAAAAAGATATATCAAAGTACGAGGATTTGCCGGTCACTTGTAGTAGGTGGTGAGCTTTCGAGCCAACCACTACAAAGCTATCCTCCGTCACTTCTATCTTTCGGCAGCTGTGGCTAAGTCAAGGGCGCACCTTCGTAAAACTTAACCTTGCTGCAATGGAAGCTTTATAGTTCCTTCCTGAACTCTCCTGGGGGTTTTGGCAACAACCCGTCGTAGTCAATCTCTTTTTAGAGATATGACTGCTGGATGCTTCCTAGGATGGAAGTTATCCCAATGATTTGATTCTTGAACAAAGTCAAGGAATCTCCTCTTGAATGTAGTGTCAAATATTCAGTGTGGGACACTACTGATTAGAGCTTAAGATTCTTCTTGTCTCTTTAATGAGCTCTCAACTGACTACTTTCTTACTTTTTTACGCTTGTCAAAGGTATCTCTCAATAATTGCCTTTGCGAATGTAGTTGAAGTGTTTGTTTTCGTAGTGGAATCTATGAGTAGTCGTTGGGGGTCTCTCTCTTGTTTGGACTTCTCTTTTATATCTGGAGATTCAAACTTTGAATCTCCAGACCCGTTAGACACTACATTCACTTTGTCCAAAAGAGTCGTCTTATTTTTCATCCTTTCCGGCGTGGTACAATGCTTTTCCACCTACTTTGGGAAAGCTATTCGTCCTTGGTTGTACCTTTTGTCAGAACGGTAGTCTTAGCAGTCGTTGCTGGATATTTCCTTGCTTAGCGTTCTCTCGGAGAATGCTGGGAACAATGTGCTAAGTACTTCGACCTTTTGACTGTTGAGCTCTTCTAGCAGTCTTCTTTGTATCCAACTGGTGATTCCTCAGCAGTTGCGTATTCAGCACTTGGGTCTTGATTCATTATTGCTATTACTTCTAGCAATCTCCTGAGAATTATCGAATGCTGACTCCTTCAGCATTCTGCTATCTCTTTACTTCTGACTGCTGATTAAGTATTCCTAGCAGTCGTTTCTTCTCAGCATATGACTACTACCTTCTTTGCAGTCATTCTTCTCAGCACTTAACTACTATCTCCTTAGCAGTCATTTCTGTCTGCTGACTTCTCTAGCAATCTTGTTGACTGCTGAGAACGCTCTAAGGATCCAGAATTTCTAAAGTCTTCGTTTCAATTCCTGAATCCTTCAGCAATCTTCCGCAAATACTTCTAATCTATTACAACTCAAAATATGGCCTAAACAGGACTTTACACATGAGTTGCTAGACTATTCTAGACTTCAGCAGTGATCGACCAAACTAACTAAGGCTTTGATTCAACAAAACCTTTACAATTCGATCTAAAGGGAGATTTACAACATAAATCAAGTAATAATTCCCAACAATTTCCTCCTTTTTGGTGCGATCAAAGCCTACCATCAATTTCTGAATCTAAGAAGGGAAATTTTTTGAGTCTAGCAATATAACTCAGAATTTAACCAACTTAGTCCTAGCAAGGATTGATTTCAATAAATTCCCCCTCAACAAAAGCTGGGAAATATTCTCGATTAAACACAATTAAAATGCTTTTTAGGAATATGCTAGAGAATATAGCAACCAATCAAACAACAAGCATTTACCACCAATCACAAGATAAATAACTCAGCATCCACAACATGAAATTTTGTTGAATACACGAATAGTGTATATAAACTAAAACACGCAAAAAGTCAGAAGTGGACAATGAGTGATTTTCTAAATCTGATTCAGTTTCATATATATGATTTGAGATTGTACAAGTACACTGAAACTGAAAAAGACAAAAAGTTACAAAAACTTGCTACACTTTCAAATTCAGCTTCAAGGATCGGGAACAGACTTCTTGCCATATTCATCAAATTTGTTCATTGTCGTCTGTAGAAATTTGTCATATAGCGCTTTGTTTGCCTCCCTTTCCAATTTCTTAGCAAGTTTTTCGTTTTCCATCTCGAGCTTTTTGAGTTTAAGTTCAATCTCCTTTTTCTTTAGCTCTTCTTCTGCTAGCCTGCGTTCTTATTCTTTAGCAGCTATCTCTTCTTCTTCTTGCTTCCTCCGAGCAGCTTCAACAATTCTCCTTTTTCCCCCCTCTTTGATTGCAACCAAAAAGGTTGATGAAAAGGAGTTAACACTTTGTACAAACTTTTGTTGAGATTCGGCTACTTCCTCTTTCATAACTTCCATGTTCTTCTTTACTCGAGACACATCTTCTTTGACCTCTGATACTGCTTCCCTGACTTCAGAAACTTCATTTCGTACCTCTGCCACTTCTTGTCTTACCTCAGCAACCTCCATAGCCACTCGTTCATTGATGGCCATGGGAATGGTAGTGGACAAGGCATGTTGGAGAGCATATTGGATAGCAGTATCTAGATAGGAGTGGAAATCATGAGAACATACAAGCAATGCATCGAATGAAGAAGTTGCTAGCACAAGCTCTCCGCCACCAGCAGTCGCATGAATTTCGGTAATCGGCTCAACATCCATAGCATCCTCTTGACACCATTCTCCTTGCGCTTCTAAGTACTGAGCTTCTGCTGCTATGCACTTGGCCTCCAGCAATCTCCATGCCTTCTCCTCTGCCTCAGCAAGGTCAGCAACCTTTGCTTCATCGGCATATGCAGCAATGTACAGAGCTTCTTCAGCTAAGCACTCGGCCTGCACTATTCTCCAGGCTTCCTCTTGAGCCTTAGCAAGTTCGGCTGCCTTAGCTTCCTCTATTTCAGTAGTTCTTGCAGCTCTTGTCACTTCCAAAATATCATCTTCTAAGAAATTGACAAGCATCTTCTCTTGGGTGTCAAGATGTGCGGTCAGCTCTCGGCACTTGTTCTTTTCTAGCTCCTCTTTCTCTCACTCAGCAGCCATCCTAGCCATCAACTTCTATTTCTTTTGAGCTTCATATTCAGCTTGGCACCTTCTATATTAAGCAGCAGCTCTGGCTTGGCGCTTGGGGAGCTCAATTCGAGCATCTGAGTGACCATCGGGAGCAAAAGTGGATTTAGGCAGGGATTGGGAAGTAGAGAACATGCGGTGGACTCGAATAGCTTGAAGTCTAGCAAGGAATTGTTTATCTGAGAACTGCTTGGTGCCAGGCACCTGATCGATCCAATCATTAGCCCATTGCTCTTGTTTCCTCCAGTAGTTAAGACCCTTGGTGGTTATCACCAGCATCCTCTCCTCAAAACACAATTGATAAATGATGTAATCATACATCTTCCATCGCCTCAACTCACTGCCTAACACCTTCCCTTCCTTCGTTGTCTCATCCAACTCAACATAAAAGATATTGGCAATGTCTCTCTTGATTTCAGCCAGGAGAAACTCCTCAATCTAAAAAATCATAGGAAAGAGGTTAGAATTTGCCTCTTCTTCGAGAAACACTGAAGCACACCATTGCGCTATTCTCCTTGTCTTGAATCACTTTTCAGGCAATCCATTGAATGGGATTTTTAGCGCCTCATTGGTTCCTGTAGGAATCTAGCCTCATAGACATCTTCTGATTCTCCATCGGAATCAGATTCTGAATAGCATGAGGCTAAAAAACCTTCATCTTGTTCACCCTCTTGCATCGGCTCAGCAGATGAGGGAATAACAGCGCTAGGCTCCTCCTAAGCACTTGGACCCTCAGCTTTTCTAGAAATGCTAGCCTCCGGCTCAACGTTCAGTCCCGATCCAAAAGTTCTAACATTCACAACCTCAGCAGATTGAGCACTACTGCTACCACCTAGCACAACAGTAGGCTCCCTAATAACAACTCCTCCATGCCCGTAAGGACGGTCAGGAGCGTCAAATACTCCTGCCTCCAACAGTGTGCTTAAGTCCTTGTCGGACAAAGCATCCTGTTCTAGCAACTGAGCAACTTCCTGAGCTGCACGCTCTTTAGCAGCTTTCTTAGTCTGCTCAAAATTTATGTCCCTTGCCTCGAAAGTGATCTTCTCCATCTCCTTCACAAATTCCCTTTTCTCCTTCTCCTTCTGGTTCCTCTTCCTCTTCCTATTCTTCTCCCTTACAACTTTTAATCATTCAGAAAATGGTTTAGCCGAGAGAGGAGTTACTTGCTCTTGCTCCTCAGCAGCAGGCTCAGAAGATGAAGATTTTTCAGAGGCTTCTTTCTCAGAGGCTTTGACAAGTTGCCTTCTCCTCTGCGGCTTCTCCGGTGCATCGACCTCTGATCTCTTCCGCTTTGGTACCTCAGCAGCAATCGGATCCAACCTTTCAACAGGAAGCTCTCCGAGCTTCTCAATATCTGCGAGGTCTCGGAAGCACCTCTCTGTTTCAGCGGCCTTCCTGGCAGCAGCAATCTCCTCAGGAGTTAATGGGATTACATGCTCCAGCTGTTGGATGGCTAATGAAGCTGGATCCTCGTCATCCTCAGATGTGGGGTCGTTGGGGTCGACATTTGATTTCCCCTTGAGAATTCGTGGGCGAGAAAGGTCTGTAGGAGCTGGCTTCTTCTTGGTTTGAGGAATAAAGTCAGTAGGCAATAGTGTCTCACCCCTGTCAAGTTTCGACTTATGGAAGTACATCTCAATGAACTTGCTGATCTTCAGCCCAAAGTTGACATTGGATGTGAAGGTCCCCTCCTTCTTAATCTTCAAATTTTTCTTGGCGTGATCCAACCAACGCTCAAAGAAAAATTCAGCCCAGTTCCCGTTGATCCCATCAACCAACACTATCATCACGACATATTTCTTAGCAGACAGTACTGAATACGACCCTGCATTGCATTAGAACATTTTGATCACGAGTTCAGCCAGGAGTCGGTACTCATCCTGCAGTTGATTGATCAGTGTGGCCACCTTCCAGGTGGTCTCTTTACTTAAGTCGGGCTTCTTCCACAAATTCCATCGAGCCTTCATCTCGTCTGTGTCATTGACTTTGTAGCTAGCGACACGCTCTCCAGAGTTGCAAAGTCCGAACTTCTTCGCAAGAACTTTAGCATTCACCTTGATGATTGTGCCAAAAACAGAGGTCTTGAAAGACTTCTAATTTTCTTCTGCTATAACAGTCGTCGCATAAAACTCAGAAACCATGTGAGGTCGAAACCTCAGCGGTTCAACAGACAGGTATTCGACTACCTGTTCCTTCGCTAGGGTGTCCATCACCCAATTTGGAAATCGAGGAATGACAAGTAGCGTGTAGAGAATGCGATCCTTCATAACCTAAGTGGCTCTCTTTTGAGCATTTTAGAGACCGAATTGCTCCTTCTTCTTTGCGAGCGTGACTAGTTGAGCATACGGAATCACATCTTCAATATCTTCCTTCCTAACGATCCTAGTAAACTCAGGTAAATATCTTTTGTGAAGAGGCATGGATGTAATAGGGTTTTGGCCCGTCCTTAGAGGACTCTCGGGAGGTGAATCGGACATTTAGGAGTGAGCGGGGGATTCAGGATTGGTAGACATCGTCGAGAATTTGAGAGATTGAGAGAGTTTGGATGCATGAGTGCTTAGAAATCTAGGGATTCAAAGTTCAGAAGGTTTAAGAATTTGACGAAGTGTGGTTTAAATACCTTCTGAGTAATGGATCCGACGGTTGGGGAAATACCGCTTCAAATCCAATCGACTATTCAGGAGTTCGAAGACCCTTCGTATGGTAACCCATGCCCCAAAATGCTCGAGTGCTTTTGACGTGTCGCCTCGTGGTTTGTCGCCGCCTGTTGCACGCATTAAATGCATCGTGTCATATACACTTAGTGGATTTGAAATTCAAAGTATTCGCGCTTTGACTTTCTGAGAGAGAGTCGGAGATTGCTGAGAGCTTGGACTCAACAATCTGCTAGCATTGGGATCCTTAGCAAGCACATAAACTGTTGAGATGTTGGACTCAGCATTCAAATTCTAGCATTCATAATTGACTGCTGACAACATGGACTCAGCAATTATTTCCTAGCAACCGTCTGTACCACTTATTGCTACTTGTTAAATATTATAACATAGCATTTTGACAAAATGATGAGAGCTTGGACTCAACATTCAATCTCTAGAAAATGATCTTCTAGTAATAATATCACACTCTGTAGGAACTGCTGAGAGCTTGGACTCAGCAACCATTTGCCTTTCCTAGCAATCGTATCTCAGCAACAAAAATTCAGCACCTAAAAAACGTAAGCTGGGATACGTTATACTCCATCTTTTCCAGAAGTCCAAGAAAACCAAAAATCCAGAAAAAATGGGAGTATGGGCTAATTCATCCACTTCTTTTTCTTACTCCATGAGGCCCAACTTCAGACATAATTCTTTGAATCTGGCATCAGCAAACGGTTTGGTGAAGATATCAGGAAGCTGATCTTCTGTGCATATGTATTGAACATCGATATCTTTCTTCTCTTGATGATCTCTTATGAAATGATGTTGAATGTCAATGTGCTTTGTCCTGGAGTGATGAACAGGATTCTTCGTAATGCACCTAGCACTATTGCGGTCACAGTAGATTGACACGCATTCTGGAGGAATGTCATATCTTGTAATTGCTGCCGAATCCACAAAATTTGAGCACAACAGCTTGCGGCTGCTACATATTCAGCTTCTGTTGTAGACGTCGCCACCGAGTGCTGCTTCTTGCTAAATCAACTTATGAGCTTGTGTCCAAGAAATCGGCAGGTGCCACTCGTACTTTTTCGATCAATCTTGCATCCTCCAAAGTCTGAGTCTGAATCCACTGAGTGCGAGCCCATCAGACCTTGGATACCAGATTCCTAGACCTTTTGTGCACTTAAGGTATCGGATTATCCGCTTAGCAGTGTCCAAATGCGACTTCTTGTGATTTGCTTGATATCTCGCGCAAACTCCTACGACATAGGAAATATCTGGTCTACTGGTTGTTAGATAAAGCAAGGATCCCATAATACCTCTATACAGCGTAGGATTCACAGCTTCCCCTCCTACATCTAGGGAAATTTGGCAGCTCGTGTTTATAGGAATATTTAAGCTCTTCGTCTTTTCTGGACTATACTTAGCAATGAGATCTCTTGCATATTTCCTTTGATGTATACAGATCCCTTCACACGATTGCTGCACTTGGAGTCCGAGAAAGTAGGACATCTTTCCCATCATACTCATCTGAAAGTTACTTTGCATTTGCTCCGAAAACTTTTCACACAAGGTCGGTTATTTGAGCCAAAAATTATGTCATTGACATATATTTGCACAAGTAAAATACTTCCTTCATCCTTGATTCGAAAGAGAGTTTGATCAATCTTCCCTTTCTTAAACCGTTGTCTATCAGAAACTTGGACAAAGTTCCATACCATGCTCTTGGTGCCTGCTTCAAACCATATAAGGTTTTCTTGAGCCTATAGACTTGGTTTCCTTGTTCGAAGCACGGTGGTTTCTCAACATACACCTCTTTTCTGAGCTCACCATTAAGAAAGACACTTTTCACGTCCATCTGCAAGACTGAAAATTCATTATGGGCAGCATATGCGAGAAACAAACTTATTGCTTCCAGTCGGGCTATTGGAGCAAGTGTCTTATCATAATCGATTCCCTCGCATTGTCTGTATCATTTAGCAACTTGACGCACTTCATTTCTGATGACCGTTCCTGATTCACCCTTCTTATTCTTGAAGAGCCACTTCGTTCCAATAACGTTTTGATGCTTGGGTCTGTCTACTAGATCCCAGACATGATTGCGTGTGAATTCAGCTAGCTCCTCCTGCATAGCATTCACCCAATCTGGAGATTGTAAAGCATCTTCAATCTTTGTAGGCTCTTCATGCGATATGTAGCATGCTAGCATCGCATTCCCTTGTCTCGTCCTTATTGGGTCATTGATATCATCTATGACATCATCTAGGGGATGATCACGTAGCCATCTTGGTCTTGGGTTGCTAGTTGTTGGGGTTGCATTGCTTGCATCGTCTGTTGGATTGTTGTCTGCTAGATCATTTTCCTCAGCAATCACCTGAGGTTCAACATTTTGTACCGCAACATTCTGAATCTCAGCATCTGGAACCTCAGCATTCACATGCTCAGCAATTGGAATCTCAGCATCTTCCGTGGCAATTTCCTCAGCAGCGCCCAATCCTTCTTCAGCAATCTGTCCTGGATTTGGGGTTTCTTCATCATCTTCATCGATTGATCCCAGAATCTCCAAATTTTCATTAAGATAAATTTGCTTGGAGGACTCAGCATGATCGTTAGCATCACTGGCCGGTTCAGCAGTTTGGTCACCTGCTGAATGCGCCTGAGTTGGATTACAATCATTCATCGACTTAGTCGGATCAATCTGCATATTTTTTAAAGAATTCAAGCTAGATTGATCATGGAAATCATTAGTCTCATGATTGTCATCCTTTTGCTCTCTTATAATCCTGCGCACTAAAGTAGAGTCCTCAAAAATAACATTGCATGTTATTTCCACAACTTGAGTTGTCTTGTTTAACACTCTATAACCTTTGTGAGAAGGATGCCCATATCCAAGGAACACACCTTCATCAAGCTTAGGCAAAAAAGTGTTAAGCTTCGACTTCCCATTGTTATGAATATAACATGTCGAACCGAACACACGAAGATGAGTGAGAGAAGGCTTACGACCATTATACACTTCATATGGAGTTTTGTTGAATCTTCTATCGATCGCACTCCTATTCTGAGTGTAGCAGGCAGTCATGACTGCTTCGCACCAATACTTTCCACTCAGCTCCGATTCGGCTAGCATCGACCGCACTGCTTCCTTTAAGGTCTTATTCCTTCTCTCTGCTAATCCATTCTGCTGGGGAGTTCTAGCAGTGGATTTCTGATGCCCGATTCCAGCTTCGACGCAAAAGTCCATTAAGATGCCATTGCAAAACTCTGTCCCATTGTCTGATCTTATCCTTTTAACGGTGACCTCTTTGTTATTCTGCTCCTTGGGGATCAACTCTGGAAGGATGAGCTTTACTTCATCCTTGGTTCTTAGTAGTCTGACCCACGTATACCTGGAGAAATCATCAACGACCACAAGAGTACAAACCTTTTTACTTACAGTGGCTGGAGTGACTGGGCGAAATAGATCCATATGCAATAGCTCAAGGATTCTCCCAGAAGTGGCCTTCTCCGGATTCATCTTGAAGGATGCCTTCGTCTGCTTCCCTTGCTAGCAAGCTTTTCATACGCGTTCCTTTCTGAAAGTCGCCTCAGGCAATCCCACAACAAGTTGGTGCTTGGCCAGGTAGTTGATGGTCTTGAAGTTCAAATGAGTCAACCTCTTGTGTCATAGCCAATTTGTCTCTTCCTTGTTGAATGCTACGAAGTAGGAATGTTGTTGGCCGCTTTGCCAATCAACATTATATAGGCCACCCTTGCAGATGCCTCTTAGCTTCACTTCACCTGTAGCATTGTCAATAATTTCACACCCGGTGTTAATGAAATAAACATTGTACCCATTTTCACATAGTTGGGTGATGCTTAGTAGATTGTGTTTGAGGTTGCAGACGAGAGCAACGTTGATGATTCTCATTCCATCTTGCTCGATGCATCCTCTCCCAATCACTCGTCCTTTGCTATCATCACCAAACATGTTTGTGGGGCCATAAACTTTTTGAAGTTCTGAGAATAATTCTTCTCGCCCCGTCATGTGTCCTGAGCAGCCACTATCTAGGATCCATTCATTTGACATGCCTGATGTCTTACCTCTTGGATCCTGTTCTTGCAAAAATCAACAAGTTTGTTTACGTACCCGCTTGGCATCGGGTCCTGCAAGATTAGCATGGATCATGGTTCCTTTTGGAACCCACATCTTAGGGATCTTCAAGATTTTCTTCTTGTCATCACTCTTAGCAACCTTCTCGATCTTAGTTGGGTATGCACGTTTTGCATAATTTGAACGAAGTGGAGTAGTGTGCTTAGCCTTCATAGTCCTTTTAAAAGGAAAATGATTGGACTCAGGCCTCACATAGGTGTTCCTCCTATGTGGTGTGAACTGCTGATATGGTGGTCTTATAGCATGGTATTTAACCTGCTTGCCCCTATTGAAGGTAAGATTTGCTATCCTAGCATTGGATGCACAATGCTCAGCATTCACCCTAGACACTGTTGAGTGTGGCTTAGCAAGCATACTTTGGGTCCTCTCCTGAGATCCAGGAGATGCATTCTTTTTGCGCCAGTCCTTCTGTTTAGCATTTGATGACTCAGCAGTTGCCTTTTCCTTGCCTTTTTCAGCATTGACTTTTCCAGCAGAAACAAATGAAATTCTTTTCTGCTTAGAAGATTCAGCATTTTTATTCAAAACCTGCTTAGAGGTTTCTCCCACTACTTCAACACATCCAAGCCCCACTCTAGATTTATTAGAGTGTTTTCTCTGTTGGTTAACAATGGCATTTAGAACTGTCTTGCTGGTTGTGTAAGCACAAATGCAATCCTTATTAGTTCTATTCTTCAAAACCAAATTCTCCTTTTCAATATTTTGAAAATTTTCAGCAAGTTTGGTGTAATCAGCTTTGAGTTTTAAAAAATTCCTCACCATCAGACCTTAGTCTTTCGACTTCCTCGGTCAAAGAACTAACTTTGGTTTTCAGTGAGGTGTTCTCTTCCACAATAACATCTTTCGAAACATACATTTTTTAAAATTCTAATGAAAGCATAGTTAGATAATCATACTCGGAATCTAAGGGACTAGAATCCTCTGATTGATGCATGATTGCTGAAATTGAATTGCTAATAGGATTTACCTCCTGAGCATCGACTGCTAGAGCCGACTCAACATTTTGCTCAGCTTCAACATCCAGATCATCAATGATATTTTCCATTAGGACCAGCATGACCTCCTCATCATCCTCTTCTGAAGAGTAATACTCCTCTTCATTGTCAGGAATGTCGGGCACCTTTGACCTGGTCAGTAGTGCTCTGGTGACTGCTTTCACTACTCTCCTATCAAATCTTTATTTGAGACACTGTCTTTCTTCTTTGCTCACCTGAGGACATTTTTGCTTCAGGTGGTCTGGCGATTTGCATTCAAAGCACGTCCTTGGCTTCCTTTCAACTGGTCGGATGATGTGAGCTTAGCTTCTTTAGCTTCCTTTTCTGCTTTTGCTTCCAGCATGAGCTTTTAAAGCTTTCTCATCTGCTCTTCGAGCTCACTGATCCTGAGATCTACTTGCTGTGAGCTTGAGGTTAAAGCAACCTCCTTTGCTGGTGAAGCTGGTGCAAATATTTCATTGTTGTGGAAGGGCTTCCTTGACTTCCATCTTCCAGCATCTTTGTTAGCAAAGAATGCAAAGTCTTCCGGGTTTACAGCGTTTGTTGACGAAGTTTGAGCCATGGCTGCTTCGTTCTTTTTCGATTGTTGTATGATAATCTCGTGAGTTTTAAGTTGAGCGAATACCTCAGATGTAGTCATTTTGCTGAAATCTCTTTCACTCAATCTTGTCCCACATCTCCTTAGCCGTATAGAGGTTTAGAGCTTCATCTGCCATCAACGGAGGCAGATAGTCAAGGATCAGCTTCTTTGCTAGATATTCCAGCTGAGCTCTCTTCTTATCCTCTACCGTCCATTTGTCGAACTTCTTCTTGACCATTTGTGGTGGTGGTGGTTGCCCCTCAGCAAGTGGATCGACGAAGATATTAGGCTTCATGATCTTAATGGTTCCTTTAGTGAGAACGTCCACCATCTCTGGATGTAAACTTTGAAGCTGGATTGTGGCTAGCTTTTGCCATGAGTTGAACTTCTCCTTGTTATACTTAGGAAGCGTGTGATTCATCTTGGCAAGCTTGATGTTCCAGAGCTGAACAACAAAAACAGTGCAAGGAAAATATAGATCTGGTCAAAAGCGACTCAGAAGCAATCAATCTTACGACCTCCTGCTTTGATACCACTTGTTGGTCCCTGATCAGAGTTGTGATAAGCAGCGGAAGGCTACTTAGTAAATGCAGCTGAATGTTCAAGTTGTCTTGCACTTAGATTCTTCACAAATATTTAGCTCGAAGTTGGATTTAATATTGTTTCAGATATACTCTAGCAACTTGAGGTTGCTAGGTTTTAAATAAACAAGCATAAACAATAAAATAGTAATGAACGACACAAGATTTATAGTGGTTCAATCCTTAAGATCTACGTCCACTCCTCAGTCAAACACTGAGAATTTCTCCAAAAAGATATATCAAAATACAATGATTCATCGGTCACCCATAGCAGGTGGTGAGCTTTCGAGCCAACCACTACAAAGCTATCCTCCGTCACTTCAATCTTTTGGCAGATGCGGCTAAGTAAAGGGTGCACCTTCGTAAAACTTATAGTTCCTTCCTGAACTCTCCTGGGGTTTTTGGCAACAACGCGTCATACTCAATTTCTGTCCAGAGACATGACTGTTGGATGCTTCCTATGATGGAAGTTATCCCAATGATTTGATTCTTGAACAAAGTCAAGGAATCTCCTCTTGAATGTAGTGTCAGATATTCAATGTGGGACACTACTATTGAGAGCTTAAGATTCTTCTTGTCTCTTTAATGAGCTCTCAACTGACTACTTTCTCACTTTTCTATGCTTGTCAAAGGTATCTCTCAATAATTGCCTTTGCGAATGTAGTTGAAGTGTTTGTTTTCGTAGTGGAACCTCTGAGTAGTCGTGGGGGGGTCTCTCTCTTGTTTGGACTTCTCTTTTATATCTGGAGATTCAAACTTTGAATCTCCAGACCCGTTAGACACAACATTCACTTTGTCCAAAAGAGCCGTCTTCTTTTTCATCCTTTCCAGTGTGGTAAAGTGCTTTTCCACCTACTTCGGGAAATCTATTCGTCCTTGGTTGTAACTTTTGTCAGAACAGTAGTCTTAGTAGTCGTGCTGGATATTTCCTTGCTCAGCATTCTCTCGGAGAATGCTGGGAACAATCTGCTAAGTACTTTGACCTTTTGACTGTTGAGCTCTTCTAGCAGTCTGCTTTGTAGCAATCTGCTGACTCCTCAGCAGTTGCGTATTCAGCACTTGGGTCTTGATTCCTTATTGCTATTACTTCTAGCAATCTCCTGAGTATTAGCGAATGCTGACTTCTTCAGCATTCTGCTATCTCTTTACTTCTGACTGCTGATTAAGTATTCCTAGCAGTCGTTTCTTCTCTGCATATGACTACTACTTTCTTAGTAGTTATTCTTCTCAGCACTTAACTGCTATCTCTTTAGCAGTCATTTCTGTCTGCTGACTTCTCTAGCAATCTTCTTGACTGCTGAGAATGCTCCTTGCATCCAGAATTTCCGAAGTCTTTGTTTCAATTGCTGAATCCTTCAGCAATCTTCCGCCAGTACTTCTAATCTATTACAACTCAAAATATGGCCTAAATAAGACTTTACACATGAGTTGCTAGACTATTCTAGACATCAGCAATGATCGACCAAACTAACTAAGGCTTTGATTCAACAAAACCATTACAATTCAATCTAAAGGGAGATTTACAACATAAATCAAGTAATAATCCCAACACCTTTTCGTATGTCATCAAATACAAGCAAGGTAAGGAAAACGTGGTGGCTGATGCATTGTCTCAGAGGTATGCCTTAATCTCTACTTTAGATGCTAAGTTACTTGGATTTGAGTGCATTAAGGGTTTGTATGCTTCTGATGAGGATTTTGGTGATATATATGTTGCATGTGACACATCTGCTAGTGGTGAATACTTTAAGCATGATGGATTTTTGTTTAGGAAACATAAGTTGTGCATCCCTAGGTTTTCTCTACGTGAGTTATTTCTGTTAGAGTCACATGGAGGTGGTTTGATGGGTCATTTTGGTATTGCTAAGACTTTGGGTGGGTTTCATGAGTATTTCTTTTGGCCTCGCATGAAACGTGATGTTGAGAGGGTCTGTGCTAGATGCATAACTTGTAAACAGGCTAAGTCTAGGTCTAGTTCTAATGGACTGTATACCCCTTACTTATCACTACTGCACCTTGGGTTGATATTTCTATGGATTTTGAGCTAGGTTTGCCACGTACTGCGCGTGGTAGTGATTCTATATTTGTTGTTGTTGATAGGTTTTCTAAGATGGCTCATTTTATTCTTTGTCATAAATCTAATGATGCATCCCATGTTGCTGCTTTGTTCTTTAGAGAAGTTGTTAGATTGCATGGAATTCCTAGGTCAATTGTTTCTGATAGAGATTCTAAGTTCTTCAGCTACTTTTGGAAGACCTTTTGGTGTTAGTTAGGAACTAAATTGTTGTTTTCTACTACTTGTCATCCACAAACTGATGGTCAAACTGAAGTAGTAAATAGGACTTTATCTGCATTGTTGAGAGTTGTACTTCAGAAGAATATTAAGAATTGGGAAGAATGTTTGCCTCATGTTGAGTTTGCTTATAATCGTTCAGTTCATTTTTCTACTCATTTTCACCTTTTGAGATTGTGTATGGTTTTAATCCTTTGACTCCTTTGGATTTATCTCCTTTACCTGCACAAGAGTTTACTAACATTGGTGGTGTCTTCACGTATATCATTCGTTGTTGGGTCAATTCTCTTCTTGGGTCGTAGGAGATTTATTCTGGACTACGGTACTTGAAGGTTTTCAAATCCAAAGGTGTTGGATCCTTCCATTGTTCGATTTCAGTTTGCTTCCGCGTCGTGTCTGAGTTGTACCATTTGAGTTTCTGGGCTGCGATCTAAACCTTCCGGCGAGGATCATATCAATAAATTCCGCCTTTAATTGATGTTTTGATGTGTTAAAACTGTGCACCAAGGTTTAAGCCTTAGAGTTATTATCTCATGTAATCCTTGTATAGGATGATCGAGTTGTAAGAGTTCGGAAGAAAGAAACTGTCAAAAACTGAGGAGCAGTTTTTGAAGATAAAGTTGTCCGAACAGAAAGATCGAAGAAAACTGTAAGAGCAGTTCAAGAAGTAATATACGAGAAAACTACGCAAGCAGTTTGGAACTTCATAGGAGAAAACAACGATAAAAACTGTGAATACAGTTTTTATAGACAAAGATGAGAGAAACTGTTGAGAGCAGCTCACAGTTTCAGACAAGCACAATTTTACACCAAAAGTAACGTGTGAAAAACAAGGAGCCAAGCAGTCATAAAAGGCATTGAAGACTCAATGAGGAGGAACAAAGATTCACACAGTTATGACTGTAGTACAACGTTGTTCAAAGTCTAACACAAACAAGACAAAACTGCCTCTGCAAACGCATGACAGTGTTCAGAAAAGGCAATGCAACATGTCTGCAACATCAGAAAAGAATGGCCATTGATTGGACATCATTCCCTTTGTCTCTACCGGCAATTTTCAGAGAATCACCTATAAATAGAAGTAGGACCGAAAAGATACGTAAAAAAATCAAGAATCATTGAACAAGTGTTATTACTCTGCCAAATTAAAAGCTCAAAGAATTTAAAGCTCTCAAGCGAACAACAAGTACTCCGTGTGTCAACACTTGAAACGAGGCTCACTAGCTTACTGAATCATTCGTGATTAACCGTGTGACTATCTGAACACGAGGATTAAGTCTAAATGACTTAGTCTTCATCGTTGGTGTTCTTACTTTTCAAAGTAAGAACGCAGCAACCTGGTTCTCTATGGAGGAACAGATTATTACGGGCAACTGCCGATTTCGTGCGTTCAGGGAAGAACTCTACCATCCAACTACCGGTGAAGGAGAATGGAGGTTTGTCCTCAATCCATATCCGACGACTACCAGTTCTACGAAGACTTTGAGGTGTCTACCTAGCTTCGAGGAACTGAAGAAGGAGTGAAGAACAACTGTCTGGGCGAGTGATCCAGTTTACTACGGACGAAGGATTTTGCAGTGATTGGCTATAGATCATGAGGATTGTAAATTTCATTGCTTAGTGAATTACCAGATTAATTTCTGAAAAGTGGACGTAGGACTTAAGGATCCGAACCACTATAATATTCTGTCTCATTTGCTTCTTTCCTTATTTCTTGCATTATACAATTTTCAATTGTGTTTTGAAACCTTCAACACTACTCTAAAGTGTTGAAGTGTATAACTGTAAATTGAATATTTAAGCTATCGGCTAACACATTTTTAAAAAAAATCAGAAACTGGAAATCTGAACCTCAGTTTTAGAGTGCAAATACTTTGTTAAATTTCCGCTGCACTTAGTTAAACTCTGATCAGGGACCAACAAATGGTATCAAGAGCCAGGTGGTCTTTACAGACTATCTGCCATGAGTCGCTTAGGACCAGATCTTTATTTCCTTGCACTCTCATTTTTCTGTGTTTAGCGAGCAGATTATCGAAAGATGAATTATCCAAGTCTTCCAAAGTATAACCCATAAAAGTCCACAGTATGGAAGAAGATATGCCTCATCCAACTGAGGAGTCATTATCCAAAATTGGATGAAGTCTTAAAGAATGGCCCTTTAAAGATTCAGAAGATCAATGTTCGGTTTGGAGGAGAGGGTCAAGGTGCTCAAATGATAGATAAGCCTCCTAAAGAATGTACACTTGAAGATAAGAAACGTGCTCAGCTTGAGCCCATTGCACAAGAAATGATCCCGCAGTCTTTTCCGGAATCTCTCATTGAGGAAGCCATAGAGAACAATAATGCCAAAGAGCTATGGGATTGGCTCAATGGGCTTACAAAAGAAACAGAAACTATGAAACGCAACAAGAAACAAGTCTGCGTTGATAAATATAAATCCTTCCAAATGTTACATGGTGAAACTATCAGCTCAATGGAAGCAAGGTTCTACGCCATTGTTAGTGAGCTGAAGGCTCTTGGGAGAGAAGAAAGTATGGCTGACATGAATGTCGAAATTCTCTCGAGAATGCCAAAGGAAGATTGGTTCGTTAAAACCACTAGTTTGAAAATCATAGATCTCTCAAAAATGAAAAACAAAGAATTGTTCGCCGAACTCCAAGCTCATGCATGGGATATACAGATGGTAAACAAGAACAAAGCTGGCAAAACCTCGAACACAGCAGCAAGTGATGATGTTGCACTCTTTTTGAAAAGAGACTTCCAAAGACGACAAAAGAAGTCAACGCAGTTCGATAAAATTGCCTATCAATCTACTCCAACAAAGGATACCTCTACCTCAAACCAAAATGAAAGAAACTGAGCAGTCAGTTGCAAAACTGGAAGAACAAATGAGGAATCTAGCCATACTCCTCGAGAAGGGCAAAGATAAAGGAAATGACCCTCAGACTAGTGAGCAAAGATTTACTAAAAGGGAGCTATGCACGTGCTATGAATGCAACTCTCCTGATCACCTAAAGTATGAATGTCCTCTAGTCTCTCAAGAAGAAAGAGACAGACTGAGGAAAGTGTTTGAAAAGAGAGCTTCAAAAGCTGTGGCCAAAGCAATGCTATCCAGAACTGAAGTACCAGACATCCCAGGCCATGACGACGGCTACTACACTTCAGAGGATGAGAATGATGAAGAAGCACTACTGGCCTTCATGGCAGCTATTGACGGAGATGTTACCAATGAAGAAATCGACACATCAAACCTCGAGATAGTGGTAAATACTTCTCTACCCTTATCTCTAGCATCTACATGCATAGAAGAAAGTCCTGAATTTTGTCGCTCAAATTCAGAAGATATTTCTCTAGAAAACATTGTAAATGAAGTTGCAAAATTTCATGAAATTAAAGATGTTTTAGCCGGTGAAAATGCCTCACTGAAATTAGAAATTTCAGTTTTGACCGATGAAGTCGCAAGAACGAGGTCAATCAGTGAGGAACTAAAAAAACTCAAGGAAGAACGTTCCAAACTTCTCAAAGATTTTGAAAATGTTTCAAAGGAATGTGACTTCTCGAAAAAACTTGAGCCTGTTATATGTGAGTGTTCCTTTATAAAGAGCTCAAGACAATTAAAAGAAATTTTGAATGTTCAAAGACAACCATCTGATAAACCGGAATTAGTTTTGTGGAGCATGACGATGAAAAAGATAATTTGAGCGAACATGCATCTACCTCAGGAACTGAGAAAACAATTTTAGGCTTTGTCAAAGTAAAACTCAGTTGAGACGATGTATTAGAAGAAAGAGGAGTCAAATCCAAAGATTCAGTTAAACAAAAATGGAAGACCAAATGTTGGTCAAAACCTGACTCCAAACCGATACCTCAACAAAGAGTCCACACAGTTTGTAAACTGCATAAACAAAGTGTTGAGAGAAAACTGGATCATTCATCGAAACTAGATGAGCATAATATGCAATATACAAGGAATCTAGTTTCACCATCAAGAACGATTGAGCAACTCTTAAATTTTGCAAGGAGGTCAGTTCAACAACCGGATAGAAATTTGAGAAGTAATAACAGAACTCAGTTTCGTGATAACAGTTATCCGAATAGGAGGAACACCTATTCGAGGCCTGAGTCAGAACAGTTTTATCTTCGAAAGACTATGATGGCTAAACACCCGAGAACTGCTTCTTGAAACTCCTTCAAGAACAACAGTTCCAGAAAGAGTTCACACACCACAACTTTCTCTAACATGATCCAAATAGCAAACATTACTTTAGGAGAAAGGTCAATCAGACACAAAAGAATGACTCAGTTTCACGGACTATAAAAGTGAAACAAATCTGGATACCAAAAGGATGGATCTAGAAAACTAACTTTGCAGGACCCGAAAAGATGTGGGGACCTAAAGAATGATTCTCTGTCTTGCAGGTACAGAAATCCCAGTCCAAGAAGAAAGGAAGAGTATGGATACTTGATAGCGGGTGCTCGACGCATATGATTGGAGAAAATGAACTGCTCATGAATCTAGTGATGTGCAGAGGACCATCAGTGACATTTGGTGGCAACTCCAAAGGAAGAGTAGTTGGAAAATGATGCGTGGAACACAACGGTATAATCATCAAGAACGTTTCATTAGTCACCAACCTGAAGCACAACCTTCTGAGAATAAGTTAGCTGAGCGAAAGTGGATACATCATCAGCTTTGAAAAATTAGGTTGCCATTTGAAAGACAAGGAGACCAACGAGACCAAGATCAGAGGTATTAGGAAAGGTGGTCTCTATGTAGTGGATTGGTCAAGTGGGAAAGAAGGAACCTGCCTCATAGCACACAGTTCTACAAATGGTGAGAATTGGTTGTGGCATAAAAGACTAAGTCACCTGAACTTTAACTCAATCAGACATCTGGCGAAACACAATCTAGTTGAAAGACTGCCACAAAAGAAGTTCCAAAAGGAAGGAGTCTGTAAAGCGTGCCAGCTTGGGAAACAAACAAGAGCCTCATTCAAGAACAGGCTGATTACTGTAAGCATGGACCGGATTTTGGAACTGATACATATGGATTTATATAGTCCAGTTAATCCACCCACGATTGGAGGAAAGAGGTATACGTTAGTAGTTGTTGATGACTACTCGAGATATACGTGGGTAAAACTGCTCAAGTCAAAGGATGAAGTGAAGCTTCAACTACCAGAACTGATTGCCCGTGTACAAAATGACAAAGGGGTGACAGTTAAGAAGATCAGGTCCGACAATGGAACGGAGTTCTGCAATGGACCTCTCATGGATTTTTGTGCTGAAATCGGATTCGGACACGAAAAGTCTACACCAAGAACTCCTCAACAAGATGGTCTTGTTGAGAGAAGGAATAGAACTCTCAAAGAAGCAGTGAGGACCATGCTGGTCGTGACTAATCTGGGAAAGAGATTTTAGGGAGAAACCTTGATGACAACCTGCTATACACAAAATTGAAGTGCATTCAACACTTGACTGCACAAAACTCCATACAAAATATACAATGGTTGTAAGCCTTCTATAACTCATCTTCATGCATTCATTTATCTATGTTATATCCACAACAACGGGAAGTCAAAACTAGATACCTTTAGTCCTTAGGCCGATGAAGGCGTGTTCCTAGGTTATGGACATCCTTCACACAAGGGATATAGGGTATTCAATAAGATCATCGAACGTGTTGAGATAACATGTCATGTTATTTTTTATGAAGCTATTTTAGTGTGCAGGACACTTCAAGAACTGGGTCTGGAAGATCATGAGATCAAGGATGTCATTGAGGAACATAAAACTGATCCTGATCATAATCTTACAGTTCCTCAGACTAGATCTATGAATGATAATTCTGAGATTCCAGTTGCCTCGATTGGACTTCAAACAACCAAGAGGGCGAATGATGCTAACATCATTGCTGAGGCCTTATAATTCATAAATGAGGATGTTCAAAATGAAGAGAAGCCCCGAGAAACCAATTCAGTAGCCATGGAAGTAGAACAACCTGAAGTCACAGGAGTTAACCCCGAAGTGAACGAGGAAGCAACTTCTGCTGACAATGATGTTCTTGTGCAGGATCCAGCTCCAGAGCATGAAGATGAACCATCCTGCCAAGACCCTCCAGCAGCACAAACTGAGTTTATAGAAACTCCTGTTGAGGCCAAAACTGTGAAGAAGCCCAACTGGCTAAAGGATCCTCCAATAGAAGCAATTTTGGATAATGTGGGGAATCCTGTTCGAACAAGACAAGGCAGTGCATTGGTGTCCAACTTTATATCCCAAACTGAACCTGTGAAGATTAGTGAAGCTCTTCAATCGGCGGACTGGATCAACGTGATGCAAGAAGAGTTAAGAGAATTCACGCGCAATAACATGTGGTACCTGGTGGATAGACCATCACATCAATCTGTAATTGGCACCAAGTGGGTCTTCTAGAATAAAAGAGATGAGACCGGCACCATCGTAAGAAATAAAGCAAGATTGGTAGCCAAAGGATATGCTCAGTGCGAAGGGATAGATTTTGACAAAACCTTTGCACCAGTTGCCAGATTGGAAGCCATTCGACTGGTTTTGGCATATGCAGCCTATCACAACTTCACAGTTCTTCAAATGGATGTGAAAAGTGTCTTTCTCAATGGGGAATTGAAAGAAGAAGTCTACGTGGAACAACCCCTAGGTTTCGAGCAAGGAAACCAGGTTTACAAAATAAGGAAAGCCCTATACAGATTAAAACAGGCTCTTAGAGCATGGTACGAAACTTTTTCTCAGTTTCTGCTCAAAAATGGATTTGTTAAGGGGACGATCAACAGAACGCTATTCCAGATATGAGATGGAGAGGATATCTTGCTAGTCCAGATTTACGTAGACGATATTATTTTTGGCAGCAAGAACCAAAGTCTATGTGAGAAGTTTGCCCAGCTGATGCAGAAAAAATTCCAAATGAGCATGATGGGGAAAATGACGTACTTCCTTGGATTGCAAGTAGATCAGTCTGCTGAAGGAATCTTCATCAATCAGAGGAAATACACGCTAGACTTGATCAATAAATTCTGCCCTGAAAAGACAAAATCTCTGAGGATCCCAATGAGCACTAGCTCACAGATCACTCTGGATGAAGAAGGAGAAGTAGTCGACCTAACAACCTATCGAGGGATTATTAGGTCTTTGTTATATTTAACTGCGTATAGACCTGACATTTCGCATGCTGTGCGAGTTTGCACAAGGTTTCAGGCAAATCCTAAGAAGTCCCACATGGAAGCAGCTAAACGAATTGTGAAATACCTTAAAGGAATTGATTCCTTATGTATATGGTATCCCAAATATGATGGAATCATGTTAAATAGATTCTCAGATTCAATCTTTGGAGGCTGCAGAATTGATCGAAAGAGCACTCGTGGAACATGTCAGTTCCTAGGCCATAAACTGATTAGTTGGTTCAGTAAAAAACACCATTCGGTGGCTACTTCAGCAACAAAGCCCGAATAAGTTGCAGCCGCTAGCTACTGTGCTCAGGTGTTTTGGGTAAAGCAATAGCTCAAATATTATGGGATAAAATCTAGATGCGTGCCCATATATTGCGACAACATCAGTGCAGTTTGCATCACGAAGAATCCAGCTCTCCATTCTAGGACGAAGTATATTAGCATTCATCATCTCTTTATCCGGGATCATGTTGAAAAGAAAGATATATCAAAGAATATATAAGAACGGATGACCAGCTAGCAGATATATTCACCAAGCTGCTACCCGAGGCTCTATTTGAAGAGCTATGTATCAAATTGGGTTTATTAGAGTTTGATGAAATCTCAAAGGAACGAGATAAAAACTGAGCTATACAAAACTGAATGGAATGTATAGTTAAGACAATTTTGTTAAAAATGGTTTGTTCGATACTTGAAAGAAAGAAAGGTCGGTTTCATTGATGACAAATGAGAGTACATCTTACATAAACAGAAAAAAAAACGAGGAAATCATTAAAGTTATTCACAGTACATTCAGGGAGTGGGGAAAAACTTCGGAGGATAGAAGTTGGAGCCGTATAGGTTAGATTGGCATTCAGTGAAGTAAGGAATCTGCTTCTTTAATAGCCAGTTCAACTGCATCCTAAATGGAACGGTGGCATCTGGCAGATTTTGAAGAGCCATCTTCACGCAGTCGAAAATGAAGGATGCCCAATTGACCTCGGCTTCATCCACAAATGCCATCATCGCCTTCCAAACAGGAGGAGAAAAGCTGCTAACCAGAGGGGAGTTGCCAACGATCATCTGGTTCACTATGTCAAAAGACAAATGGTAGTGAGGCATAAGGAATCTTGCTATGGCTGAGGGATGGGAGCCGACATCCGCAGCCATCCAACGTTGCCACGCTGACCACTCAAGCGCCGTCTCTTCCTTCAGATAGTCCATGACCGGAGTCCCTATATGAAAAAGCCCAAAGTTAGCACTGAATGAGTCAACCGACCAACATATCTCATCTTCACCAAGATCACAGAGGATTTCATCATCCTTAGTAAAAGTGCAGTTGTGAGCAAGCACCTTTAACACATCCTCATGAAAGGTGTGAGGTTTTGTGGTTACAAAAAGTTCAAGACCAGTTGCGTGAAGACTCCCCATCACAGATTCATAAATGCTCGAATTTCTCCAATGCTGGACATACAGACCACGCTTATTCAAGATTTTGTTGCGTTGGATAGAGATTCTTAAAATAACATTTGGTGAAGACATGATTTTGTCTGATTTGATTCTTGAAATCTAAGAAGGAAGGGCTGTATATGATCTCATGTTCATAAAAGGGGTATTTATAGAAGATCTCTTGCGATGATCTGTAGCATGCCAAGATACCTAAGATCAAGACACGACTTCTTAAATGATTCAGATTCAGAAGTTGAAAAGTCAACAATGAATGCTTGACAACGGTAGTAAACCATTCGTGAATGGACATGTAGTCAAGAATTCAGAAGGCTAATGTGTGTAAAGTCAGTGAATGGTCAAATTGTGGAAGTACGGTTCCTCATACTTTGCATAAAACTCTATGGATGGATTCCCAGAACTGAGTTTTATGAATACTGAATGAAGTAACTGAGTAAGGTCACAGTTTTCAAAGTTATCAAGAAAACTGTGAGGCCTTGGAACTCTTGAAAGATATGTTGGAAAGATGACAGTTTCTAACTGGAAATTCAGATTAATACAGTTGCTCGAGTTTTCTATAAGGACAGCTGTGAACTGTCCATGCAGTTTGATGAAGCGATTGGATAGGGAAAATTACGATCGATAATGGGCACGAATTTTGAATTCGTAGAAGTCTTCGACTACAAGTCGCATTTAGTGCTGCCCAGGTTAACAGTGTATTACTCGGAACCACATCACGTGGTCTTGAACAGCATGACAGAACGTGAATAGTCACCTACGTCAACTTCTACTACAATCATTGATCGCAAAAAGGGGATTTTAATCTCAGTCGTGCATCTTGATCAACAAAACCCCTTATAAAACCTTTATTCATCATCATCTACACATTCTCTCTCTGCAACTTTCTCCTTAAAAATCCGAGCCTTCAACATTTGAATCTTACTATTACTCACATTTTCTCCGATCACCATGCCTAAAAAGAAGTCTCAACCAAACGAGGGTCACAACACCTCTGACAATCCTGACTGCTACATTGTCACTGAGAAAACCTCTCATGCCGAACTGGTCCGCATAACGAAAGATGATGTCTACTCGTTCGACCACTCCGGCAAACAACATTTTGCAGGACAAGTTGTAAAAGAAAAAAATACTAAACTGGAGAGATGTTAGATCCATTGTCTCTGATGATGAGCTCTATCGGAAGCTCACGACAGAAAAGTTGACTCAGTTTTTAATGACATTCCCTCGTAAATCCAAACCCTACCATGTAGCTAAATTTTATGAGAACACAATCACTGCTAAGGATCAATGGTCGTTTAAAACAAAGGTTGAGAAGATAGAAATTAGAGTCGATGCAGATCTCATATCTCTGAACCTCCATCTACACAATAAAGGGATCAACGTCGCCAACTATCTGGATCAGGACAAAAAGGCAATTGAATGACACTAGATCAATTGGAGGAAACCAGATTAGAGGGAGGAAAGGAAAACTGCCACCAAATATTTGAACTGAAACCTTTTTACAAGACGCTCAGTGATATTGCTCTGCGAATGTTGTACTGGGAAGTTGGATCCTTCTCCGAACTGAGCCAACCCAAATACGCAGTTATGATGGTTCTTGATGATGGTCCAGGTGAAAACTGGACCGAGTACATTTATGGAAGACTGCTTGAAAATTCCAAGAAGAATGAAGGCATTAGAAAAACTAAGAAGTTTAAAACAAATGTCGGTTTTGGTCTCAAAGTCAGCTACCTCATCGAAAAGCTGATCGGTCTTCACCGAGAGGGAGAAGATATTCTCCATTCTAATTTCATCCCTCCAAGGAATCATGTCTACCGATCCATAGGAGGAGACAACGGAGATGATGGAAATGATGATAACACCAAGAGGGATAACTTTGATGATAAAGTGGTAGAAATTGAAACAACGGCTAGTCTCGCAAAGATGCCACCAACTCCAACTCCAACTCCCCAAAGCACTAAAAAGCCTAAGGGAACTGCCAGCTCAGTTTCATGTAAGAAGAGAAGTCTTCTATGGCAAACCAGTGAAGAAATTGAGAAAAAGAAAAAGAAGAATAAAACAGATGGGAAACAGATGGCTATAGACAGACCGAAGATGAGGAAGGGTGTGGATTTTGATTCATCGATGATGGAAATCTCCAGGAAACTGACATTTCGTGATCCAGTTGGAGAAGCAGGCCAATCTTCCATCCCACCAGAGTCATTTCAAAACACCGATCTCATGTCCGCAGAAGCCTTCAACCCCATTCACCTTGAATCACTTGGATTCAATCCAATAGATGATTTGGTGGATATTGTTGACATGAGAGGCTCAACCAACTCTGAAGAGACTACATCTCAAAGGCATGAACACTGCCAGCCCACTCACAAAGACGGCTTGACTGCGTCTGAATCTAGTGCCAACCTTGAGCTAGAAGCATCTAGTCATGCAAATGAACAAGATGAAAATCCCCACCAAACTAAAAGGAAGGTGCCAACTCCTCAGCCCTTCACAGAGATAGGGGGAATTAACCAGGATGATGATCGACGGACAGGAGAAGGTGAAGAAAGGAGAAGAAGCATAAAGGAGGAGCTACCTGAGTCTCCTATTCGATCACCAACTCAACTAACTGCCACTGAAGAAAATGAAGAATCTACACTGGAGATTATTCAAAGAAGAATTGATGAAAACATCAACGCTCTACAAAGGTTGCATGCTCTACAACTCAAATTAACCACAAAGGCTGAGAGGATCAAGATGAACTTATCACAGCTTGAGCAAGAAAAGGAGAGAGAAATTGAAAGATTGAGAAAGGAGGAAGAGGAAAGCCAGAGAAAGGAAGACGAAACAACCTTGGCATAGGCCATCCAACTCTCAATCACACTGACTCTTCATGCAACTGCTGAAAGAGCTCTTGATATTATTCGTGAGCGCACGTTGCACAATCTTCTTCTGCAATAACTCCAGATTTTACACCTACACCAGTCTGCAGAGATGTACTCTGCAAAGAAAGCTCAGCGAGTACGAGAAGAGGAGGAAGAATTGTTGCGGTTAGAAAGGGCAGTTGAACAAAGAATGATAGAAGCAACTTCTCAGAAAAAGAAAGAGGAAGAAGAAGCTGCAGCAGCCGCCGAGAAGAAAAGACAGGAGGGTGAAGTAGCCGCTGCAAGGCAAAAAGATGAAGAGACAGCCGCTGCAAGGCAAAGAGAAAAAGAGACATCAACCGAAATTGCTCACCCACAGCAACTGGAGTCGGCAACTACACAACATCAGACTGAGGAAACTGCCACTAAGGGAGACACAAGGTAAATTGTTCCTCATGTTGAACAGTCAATTGTCCCTCACGAAACATTGTCCCCAAATCCTATCTCCATTGGTGTACCCACCTTAACCATGGATGTTTTTTAGCAAAGATTTGATGCGGTACGCGATGTGATCAGACAAGAAGTAAGTCAACAAGTTCAATCATCCATGGGTACCATTTTTTATATTGTCAAAAAGGGGGAAGAAACGCGGGATGAGCAGATGAGGATGCAGATGTAAATGCTGAAAGAAGCCAAAGAAGAGCAAATGAAGTTGATGATGGAAACGGCTAAGAGTATAGCCGTCTAGCTAGAACTTCAACCTCCGCTGTCTCAAAGCCTAAAGATGCAGATTCCTCCACTCAAGCCAAGTTGAAGGACAAAGACAAATCGAAGGAGTGAATTAGTAGAACTAATTCTTTTTAGTATCTTTTTGGAACATTTTTTCACTTTTCATGTACTTGTAACCCACCTTAACCATGGATGTTTTTGAGCAAAGATTTGATGCATTACGAGATGTGATCAGACAAAAGGTAAGTCAACAAGTTCAGTCATCCATGGCTGCCATTTTTGATATTGTCTAAAAGGGGGAAGAAACGCGGGATGAGCAGATGAGGATGCTGATACAAATGCTGAAAGAAGCCAGAGAAGAGCAAATGAAGTTGATGATGGAAGTGGCTAAGAGTATAGCCATGCCAGCTAGAACTTCAACATCCGCTGTCTCAAAGCCTAAAGATGCAAATTCCTCCACTCAAACCAAGTTGAAGGACAAAGACAAATCGAAGGAGTGAATTAGTAGAACTAATTCTTTTTGGTATCTTTTTGGAACAATTTTTCACTTTTCATGTACTTGTAAATGCGCACATATAATGAAAGGTTGAAAACTGTTGGTTTGAAGGCAACTTCTCATTGTCTCTTACCTTAGGTACTTAATGTTTAGCTGAATTCACATTTTCCAGTGTGATCAACACAATGTTTTCATTCTAATTTGATTTATGTTAATTGAGCAATATCTCTCCGATTCATGGGGAAGATCGATTAGAGTAGGTCGAGTTTAGAGGAAGCACAGTTCTGAGTAGTGTTAGATTTTCATACTTTGTAAACTTAGAGCAACTGTATCCTCTTCCCGACATAGATGGTATAGTTTTGATATCATCAAAAAGGGGGAAATTGTTATATGTTGATGTATAAATCTCTCCTTTAATTGATGTTTTGATGTGTCAAAATTGTGTACCAATGTTTAAGCCTTAGAGTTATTACCTCATGTAATCCTTGTATAGGATGATCGAGTTGTAAGAGTTTGGAAGAAACAAACTGTCAAAAACTGTGGAGCAGTTTTTGAAGATGAAGTTGTCCAAATAAAAAGATCGAAGAAAACTGTGAGAACGGTTCAAGAAGTAATATACGAGAAAACTATGCAAGCAGTTTGGAACTGCTAACGAGGAAACAACGATAAAAACCATGAATACAGTTTTTATAGACAAAGATGAGAGAAACTGTTGAGAGCAACTCACAATTTCAGACAAGCACATTTTTACACCAAAATTAACACGTAAAAAAAAGTAGCCAAGCAATCATCAAAGACACTGAAGACTGAATGATGAGGAACAAAGATTCACACAGTTATGACTGCAGTACAACGTTGTTCAAAGTCTGACACAAACAAGACAAAACTGCATCTGCAAAAGCATGACAGTGTTCAGAAAAGGCAATGCAGCAGGTCTGCAACATCAGAAAAGAATGGTCATTGATTGAACATCATTCCCTTTGTCTCGACCGGCTTTTTTCAGAGAATCACCTATAAATAGCAGAAGAATCGGAGAGATACGTAAAATAAAACCAAGAATCATTGAACAAGGTCCATTCTTCTGCCGAATTAAAAGCTCAAAGGATTTAAAGCTCTCAAGCGAACAGCAGGTACTCCGTGTGTCAAGTCAATACTTGAACACGAGGCTCACTAGCTTACTGAATCATTCGTGATTAACCGTGTGACTATCTGAACATGAGGATTAAGTCTAAATGACTTAATCTTCATTATTGGTGTTCTTCCTTTTCAACGTAAGAACACATCAACTTGGTTCTCTAACGAGGAATAGGTTATTACGGGCAACTGTCAATTTCGTGCATCCTGGGAAGTACTCAACCATCCAACTACTGGTGAAGGAGAAGGGAGATTTGTCCTCAATCCATATCCGACGAATACCAGTTCTAAGAACATTTTGAGGTGACTTCCTGGCTTCGATGAACTAAAGAAGGAGTGAAGAACAACTTCCTGGGCAAGGGATCCAGTTTACTGCGGACGAAGGATTTTGCAGTGATTGGCTATAGATTGTGAGGGGTGTAAACTTCATTGCTTAGTGAATAACCAGATTAATTTCCAAAGAGTGGACGTAGGAGTTAAGGATCCGAACCACTATATTATCCTGTCTCGTTTGATGCTTTTCTTATTTCACGCATTATACAGTTTTCAATTGTGTTTTGAAACCTTCAACACTTCTCTAAAGTGTTGAAGTGTATCACTGTAAAATGAATATTTAAGCTATCGTCTAACACATTTTTCTAAAAATTCAGAAATTGGAAAAATGAACCCCAGTTTTAGAGTCTAAATACTTTGTTAAATTTTCGCTGCACTTAGTTAAACTCTGATCAGGGACCAACATCCTCTATATAAAGGCCTACCCTCTCAACCTTAAATAGTTACCTAAACTAAATTTAAAATTTGTAAGTCTCAAGAAGACAAAGCGCAATTTCAGGCCATGTCTCCCTGCTAAACTCTCCGAGTTTCCATGTTCTCTAACACGAGACTTGATTCTCCGACTAAAGTTACCCACTGTGCTAACTTCTTCTAGCATGAGGCTGAAGCTTTAAGCTTTTAGCTCTTGTTGGTGAATATATCTTTCTGAGATATATTCACAGCAGACAGTTTCCTAGTCTGGGATTCTGATTCTCACGGGCGTATGCCAACCACCTTAGTTCTGGGAAGAACGTATAAACATCCAACCATTCTAGGAAGAATTAGTAAACATCCAACCACCAAGAAGGAGGCTGCGAGGTGCATCCCCACTTCAACCTGAAGACTGAGTCTACAAGGAGTTCCTGACCAGAGGACGGAGTTGCCACGGACTGTGTAGAGATCGTAAGGATGCTTGTATTTACTTAGTGAATTATCCAGACCTTGGGTCTGAAGAATGGATGTAGGATATTGAAGTCCGAACCACTATAAATCTCTGTGTGCTACTTTACTGCTTTCTTTCATACTAATTATGTTTTCTTGTTTCACAAACTGACTCTTGAAATCTTCAATACTTGTCCAAGTATTGAAATGTAAATACTGTGAAACTGACTTAAGCCAAAACAGAGACTTAAGATTAAACTTTCCACACACAAAACTGACTATACTCTGTTTAAACAAACCAGTGCAACTTTTATTTTATACTTTCGTTGTTTACACAAAACCTTTCGCTGCACAGTTTGCACTCTGATTTCAGGACCAAAACTAGCTATAGTTTTAAACCATAGTTGTTTGAGTCAATAGAAATTTGGGTTTTGTTTTGGAAATTAAAGATAACAATGCAAGAAATTAAAGGTTTTGAAAATGGTATGTTAAGATCTAGATCTTATGGCAGATAATCTAATAATCAACATGCAAATTCACCAACTCTACAATGGGGATTAATTTAGATTCATATGGATTAAATTCCATGGTTAGGCAATTAAACCCTAGATTACTAAATTGTGACTATCTCCTCTAGGTCTCAAGAACACAAATTAGCCAATCTCAATAATTATCCTATTAATTCTTATAAACTAATTCTTACTTTTGAGACAGAAAATATTTGAATTTAATTTCTTTTTCCTATTACCAATTTTCACCTCTCGTTCTTTCAATTGATAACTATAAACCTAGGTTCAAATTCATCTCTCGATCCTTCTTTAAATCTAGATTAGATTAATTAAGCTCAAGAAATTAATCATGCTATTGAGTTGATTTACTTAAACATGCCTCAGAAAAGATTATAACAAACCCTAGAACTTGTTCGGGTTTTTAGCCACAAAACATGACTTAAATTAAAACAAACATTCTTATTAAAACATAAATTACCTTACAAGGGAAATAGGAACCTTGAAGGTCTCTTAAAATCTCCAATGTTAAATAATTCTAAGTAAAAATCAAGCATATTTTGGGCCCTAATATGTTCAGTATTTATAGAGGAGCCAAAACATCTAAACTAGGTATTGAGCTAAAATAACCAAAATAACCAAAACAAGACAATTTCCCTTCTCGAGCTTCTGTGTCGATCGACACACATGTAGGTCGACGTGCTTTCTTCTTTCATTTTGATCTAGCCCTTCTCGGCCTCCGTGTCCATCGACACCGCGGGTGTCTTTTGACACACAAGCATGTGTGTCGAGCCCTCTTTTGGAGCTTCCCTTGATCGACATCTGACCTCTATGTCAGTCGACATGCACCACGTTGATCGATACAGAGGAAATACTTCAGGTTTTTGGCACGTCTTCCAACTTGGTCGACTTCCCGTGTGTCAATTAAAGCAGCAACTCTGTTCTTCACGACTCTTTTCATCATTTAACCTCTTTTTAGCCTCAAATACCTGTAAAACTCACCATCATGAGCATAACATCCTCTAAAATACACTAATGCACGGAAATAACTAAAAACCTGACATAAACATACTAAAATAATGGAGAGAAAGATGGATAAGTGAGTACAAATATGAGTTTATCAAACCCCCCAAACTTGAATATTTGATTGTCCTCAATCAAAAGAAAAGAAAGAAAAGACATCTCATGCAGTTGAAAGTGCAATGTCTCACAAGATTCATCACATTCAAGAATCAGAAATCCACATCACACAAGCTATTTGTATGATATAAGAAATCCACCAACTTCGGATGACTCACAAAGAAGTGTATCGCTCATTCACACAAGTGTTTGGGTTTCGATGAAAGCACTTACATCTATGAAGAAATTTCTACCATAGGCTTTCAAAATTCCTAGAATCTCCACTGCTAAAATGTGCACACAACTCAAGAATTAGAAAGGACTTTGACTAGGTTGTATTGTAGGCTTTTCTGACAAGGTAGGGAATTATGGTCAAGTGACTAAAATCCATCAAGTGGCTAACCCAATAAATCAAAAACCACTATAATTTTTCATCCACCCCATCTCCTAAGTTTTTCAACACAAAACAAGGCTCTCTCGTTTTTCCTCTTTATTTCTTTATTTTTCTTTTCTAATCCTCTTATGCTCTAATAACAAATTTTTTCTTTTGAGCTTATAAGGTGATAAGATCATTATTTTACTCACTTATATATATTATTTTCTACAATTCTATGTATTTTTATTGATTTTATGTATATATTTTATGCATGAGTCTATATTGGGTGGTATTATGCGTGCTTTGGTGTGTTTCTACAGGTTATAGGCCAAATTCACTGGAAAATCGTTCCGAAAGCAGTAACGTGCAAGAATAGCAGTGAAAAGTTCTTCCACACAAAGAATTCGGGCTATTGGAATATGACATTGGATACAGCTTTGAGTTAGCTTTCCAACGCAACTAGAATCGGGTCAATCGGAGTTTGGGAGAGGAAGTTATGGCCAAAATCGTGAGACTGCGCAGAAGGGGCGAGAGAGGACCATATCGATCGATGTGGAATCCACATCGATCAACATGGACATTTCACATCAATCGACGTGGAAGCCACGTCAATCGACACGAATCTGTTGGCGCAAAAATTTGATTAAACTCGAATTATATCATATCTTCCGCCCTAGATTTGATAGGAAACACATTCACCTCTATAAATATCCTAGTAATTTCAACTTTTTCATCATACATCATCATATTTTCATTCTGCAATTGAGTTTTTAGAGTTTTGAGAGTTGGGAAACACAAAACCCTTTTATTTTTCTTGTAAGTTCTTAACTTTTATGCAATTTAATATGTTTTTCTTTCGGATTTCTATCTGCGATGAGTAGCTAGAAACCCTAGCGGGTTCTAGGGCAATGAATGATTGATCTTGAATGCATGTTTAATTAATTAACTCAAACTGCTTAGTTTTGAATTCCTATTTGAATTGTTAGGATCTAGAATTAATCAGATGAAAAATAACATTAAGTCTAGGTTTACAGTTATTGTTTGAAGGACTGAAAAGTGAAAATTGATAACAGGAAAAGGAATTTGAATACAATTAAATATTTGTCCTAAGGGAAGATAATAGTTGTAGGGATTAATCTGTGGAAGTATAAAAGGTTGATTATTACTGTGTTATGAAGGCCTTACATTCATAAAATAGTAACCTAAGCTATAATTGTCGACCAAGAAGTTATAGTATTTTTATGATTTCCCACCAACGCGAGTTAATTGATTTGCATGTATTATGATTGATTGTTCGCCTTAGAATCTGTGTTCCTTTAAATTTGATTTCAAAACCTCTTTAAATTTCTATTCTGTTTTCTTTATTTTTATAAAAACCAAAACCCTGATTTTCTGTTTACTCAAACAATAAGTCTTAGGATCATAATTAGTACATAGGATAATTTCGTTATACAATTCCCCTGGATTCGATAACCTTAGGGTTCTTTATAAATTTGATCACTGATATTTCTACCAGATTAATTGCAAATATAGTGGTCAAATAAATTTATAACTCGAATGTCGAACCCACAGAGAAAAGATATGCAAAATAGTCCTATGTACTAAAACACTGTTTCAGATTAATTGTTTGAGTAATTCAAATATGAGGTTTGGTTTTATAAAACTAGGCAAAGAAAATAAAGATGAATTTAAATCAAAACAAAGATCCTAGGGTAGAAATCTTATTATGCATAACATGTAAGAACCAATTAAATTAACAGGTGGAAAACTGCAATAATGATATATTTCCTTAGTTGGCAAATATAACCTAGATTACTAATTAGTGATTATCTCCTTTCGGTCTCAAGAACACCAAATTAGTCAATCTCATAAGCAAATCAGTTCAATTCCTACAGTCTAATACATCTCAATGGACAATATAGAGTATATCATGCATTCCTAATCTCACTATCAATATTCAGCTTTCGGTCCTTCTATCAATAGCTAGACATCTAAATTAATCGTCACCTTTAGGTCCTTGAAGTAAATTAGAATTATAAAATAAACAAAGGAATCATGAACCTAATTAATTAATCCTAAACATGCACTCAAAATAATATCAAGCCCTAGAAATAAAAGACATAATTAAAATAAAATAAACTTGCATTTAAAATAAAAACATAAATTCAAAAGTACATAAAATAAAATAAAATATATGAATTACTCAAACAATTAATCTGAAACTGTGTTCTAGTACATAGGACTATTTCGCATATCTATTCTCTGTGGGTTCGACATTCGAGTTATAAATTAATTTGACCACTATATTTGCAATTAATCTGGTAGAAATATTAGTGATCAAATTAGTGCCGTTGCCCGGGAGGTGTTAGATTTTATCTTGTTACTAATTCGTTCTAGGATTTGCTGAATTGAGTTTTATTTTTTTGTATGTGTGCGTGTGTGAGTTTTTTGTTCTCGGTGTCGATCGATGCATACACGCGTCGATCGACATCGAACTTCAGCTATGTCGATCGACGCACAAACCGTGTCGATCGACGCCGACCATCTCTTGCATCGATCAACGTGGAATCCACGTTGATCGAGGCTGAACTGATATCTACCTATTTTCCTTCTTTGTGGTGCATGAACACGAGATCTCAAGGAAAAATACTCGAGGCTTTTGTCCCTAAAATCGAAGCAACCTGCAGGAAAAACAAAAGGAAAGGAAAAGACAAACAACAAGAGATGGAAGAAAAACCTGAAGCACCTCTGCAAAATATGACTCCCGAAGAGCAGAGGCAATTTGTGAATGAAGTACAGCAACTGAGAGCACAACTACAAGCAACCCAGGCTACTCAGGCAGAACAAGCTGCAAGACTGGTCGAGTTGAACAACAGGAAGATAGTGGTTCCGCAAAGGTCCATCTTGGATCTATTTCTTCCAGAGCAAGCGGAGGCTGGATTCAGAGTTTGCATCGATGCCAACAACTTTGAGCTATGCACAGGCTTTATTTAGATGGTGCAGCAAAATCAGTTTGCGGGGAGAGCTGTAGAAGATCCATATGCCCACCTCAACCAGTTCATTGAGGTGTGTGACATTTTGAAGCAGAATGGAGTAACCCAGGATGTAATCAGAATGAGACTGTTCTGGTTCTCACACAGAGATGAGGCGCAGTCTTTGTTTGATGGATTGGATAAGAGTTCGATAGGGACATGGGAGAAACTTCGATTAGAATTCCTCACCAACTACTTCCCGCCGAGCTTACTGTTGAAGAGGAAAGCTGCTATCAGTCATTTTAAATAGATGTATGATGAATCACTACATGAGGCCTGGAAGAGGTACAAGGAGTACCTGTAGCTCTGTCCTGGGCATGGGATTGATTTAGAAATGCAGGTCTGTCATTTCTATGAAGGGCTGACTCTACACATGAAGGAGTTGGTTGATGCATCTGCTGGGGGAATCCTAATGAAGAAGAGTGGAGCAAAGGGAATGAGACTCCTGGCGGATATGGCTCTGAATAGCCATTAGTGGCCAACCGAGAGGCAGCTACCAGTCAAAGCAATCGAGACAAAGCCAGAATTCGACGTAGTTGCTGAAGTGAAAAGGCTCCGGGAAGACATTGCAAAATTCAAAGCAGCAAAAGCCACAGCTACCGCTGCAGCAGAGCCAAGCATAGCCATAGTACCCGTGGATGCTGAATACATCAGCCGGGGAGCGAGCAGTTCGTCTGGAGTTTTTGGAGCAGAGGTGAACTATATTAGAGGTGGTTATCAGAATAACTACCGAGGAGGCAATCAGGGGTATCATTACTTTCATGGGAGAACTCACCCTAGTTTTTCATATTCTAACCCTTCTGCAGCAGAGCACCCTCCACCTGGAGGAGAGATTGTGGAAAGGAAGAAGTCTGTGTTGGAGGAGACGCTCGAGAAATTCATCAAGAGCTCTGACAATCGGTTTGGGAAAGTAGAAACCGAGGTGAAGGGGATGGCCAACCACATTTAGCTTATGACGAAACATTTTCAGATGTTGGAAACCCAACTGAGCCTAATTGCCACTACTCTTAGCAATCAGCATAAGCCAAGACAGTTTCCAAGTGCAACCGAAATGAATCCGGCAAGGGAAAAGTTAGTGAATGCCATTACTCTGAGGTCTGGGATGAGCTACAAGAGTACCGAGATGGCTGTGACCAATTTTGAAGGCAAGAAGGAGCATAATTGCACAGGAGACGGAGCCACGTTGATCGACTCAGGAGAAGCCGAGGATGGGTCGTCGAGCGAGGAATAAGAGAGCTCGAAGAAGAAGATGTTGACCGACGGAGCCACGTCGATCGACGCACCCCGCGTTGATCAACGCACACACAGAGCTATGTTGATCAACGCAACCCTGTGCTGATCGATACAGAAGTCCAGTCCAGGCGAAAAGCTAAGGCAGTCTGAAGATCAACCCCCTCATATGTCGTTCCCACAACAGTTCGCGAAGCAGAAAGGGGACTCCAAATTCTCCAGATTTGTGGAGAATCTGAAGAAGGTCAGCATCAACATCCCGCTGATCGAAGCATTGAAGGAGATCCCGAGGTACATGAAGTACCTCAGGAAATTGATGAGAGAAAAGAAGCAATTCGTGGAGAACGAGATGGTGAAGATCCACGAGCAGTGCAGCCTGCTACTGCAAAGGCAGGTGCCCATCAAGAGAAGCGATCCTGGATGCATCTCTATTCCGGTTGAGATTGGGGGACGCACTTTCGAGAAAGTACTTTGTGATACTGGGGCCAGTATCAACCTGATGTCGTACTCCATCTACAAATGTCTCAACATCAGAGAGATGAGGCCCACGACGATCACCCTGCAGATGGCGAACCGATCTGTGCCCGCCCAAAAGGTATGCTAGAGAATGTGCTCATTCGCGTAGGCCATCTCATTTTCCCTGCAGACTTCGTGGTGCACGAGATGAAGGAGGATGAGAACATGCCTATGATCTTTGGGCGTGAGTTTGTTGATACCAGTGCTACTCTCATTGACTGTCAAGGCGGCGAGATCACACTCCTGGCTAATGACAAGAAGATCACCTTTGTGATCAACAAGAAGAAGGCGGAGTGCAATCGGATCTCCACTACTAAAGAAGGAGATGAATCTGAGGAGGAGAAAGCAGCTGCCATTGGGTGGGAGCGAGGAAACGGAGGGGTGAAAGTGTCAACTACGCCACCTTTTTCTTCGCTCACCACCATTGTCAAAGACCGAAAGGTTTGCATGATGGATTCCAAATGTCGGCGAGTCTGGACCCGACCTCCCTGGCGGTAATTTGAGGTATCGTCGAGCTGCGACGTTAAATCAAGCACTTGTTGGGAGGTAACCCAACCTTTTACATGTTTTTCTTTTCAATTTTTCATATTTATTTCGAATTTCTGTTATTTTTGCTTTTTTTTTGCACTAACAATTGTTATGCAGTAAAAAAAAATTGGAGTACAGCTTGGCATCGATCGACGCCGAGCAGCCGACCGATGGGATACATTTCGATCTATAGCAAGGATCGATAAGAAGGCTTCACGTCGATCGATGCCATCCTATGTCGATCAATGCAAGGTGCCAGCAGCAATTATTCCATGTTGTGTGATGTTCGAAGACTACGGGATATAAAAAGTTGATGTCTGAGATCAACTACTAGGTATCGTTCCCTCTTTTGTCTGATTTTCAAACTTATTCCACTCTTCGAGTTGGAAATAAGTTTGGGGGATGTGGACAAGAGATGGAACATTTTATCGTGTATTTATTATGCATTCCGTATTGAAATTTTTGCCTAAATTTTTAAATTTTATTCTATTTTGTGGGGAAAAATATTGAGTTTTGATATAACCCGAATGAGATTGTGCGATTAGAATTGATTAAGGGTTGAGTTTGAATTGATTTAGATTGTGGTTAGATGTCTATGGATGTAGAATACCGCATAATAGGATTGATTTGACACTTATACTTGCATGCTGATTGAGCTGATTTCAAATTGACTGTGGAAGAAAATTTTAAACCCTTGTGTGAGATTTTGAGCCTTATTTCGTTTGATGTGAGATTCACATGTTTTTTTTTATTTCTCTAAAACTTGCCTATTTTCTGTGTTGATACTGCACAATGTGCACGAGTTTAGGAGATGATATTAGGCCAACTTTGTTAACCCAATATCCTAAACATTGTCCCTTCACAATAAATTTTCCCTAGTTAGCCACTTTGAGCCTTCAAAATTCTTTCCTTGTCTATGAGCTTAAGAATAGTGCTGGTTTCGCTCATGTCTTGAGTTGTGGTATGTATGGGGTAGATTGGTGAATAAGAGATAAGATATGATAAATTAGTGGTTGGAGAAAGATGTATGTTAGAGAAGCTCAATAAATAATTAGAATTCTCATAAGCTCTCTGAAAAAAAAAAGGAATACAAAATTATCAAAACAACATAAGAGATTAAAAAATGAGCTAGAAAAAAAAATTGATGAGTTTGTTGATGTATATGAGGAGATGAGGTGCATGATGATTGAGAGTGGTTGTAGTTTATTAAGTTGGCCACTTGATGCATTCTAGTCACTTGACCATATTTCCCTACCTTATCAGAAAAAGCCTACATTACAACCTATTGAAAGTCCTTTTTTATTCTAGATTTGTGTGCACATTCTAGCAGTGGAGATATTAGAAAATTTGCAAGCCTATGGTAGAAATTTTTTCATTCATGTCGTTGAGTGCTTTCATCTATACCTTAAACACTTGAGAGTTGAGCGACACACTTCATGTGAGTTCTTCCACAATTGATGGATTTTCTGTCTCTTTCAAATTGCTAGTGTGTAGTGGATTTTTTACCCTTGACTGTAATGAATCTTGTGAGGCATTTCACTTAAATCGCATGATCTTTTGATTTCTTTCTTGCCTATTGATTGAGGACAATCAAACATTCAAGTTTGGGGGGTTTGATGAGCTCATTATTTTACTCACTTATCAATATTATTTTCTACTATTCTATGTAGTTTTATTGAGTTTATATATATATTTTATGCATGAGTCTATATTGGGTGGTATTATGCGTGCTTTGGTGTGTTTCTACAGGTTATAGGCCAAATTCACTGGAAAATCGTTCCGAAAGCAGTGACATGCTAGAGTAGCAGTGAAGAGTTCTTCCACACAAATAATTCGGGCTATTGGCACATGGCAATGGATAGAGCTTTGAGTTAGCTTTCCTACGCAATTGGAATTGGATCAATCGGAGTTCGGGAGAGGAAGTTATGGCCAAAACTGTGAAACCGTGCAGAAGGGGCGAGACAGGACCACATCGATCGACATGGAATCCACATCAATCGATGTGGACGTTTCACGTCGATCGACGTGGAAGCCACATCAATCAATGCAAATCTGCTGGCGCGAAAATTCGATTAAACTCGAATTATATCATATCTTCAGCCATAGATTTGATAGGATACACATCCACCCCTATAAATATCCTAGTAATTTCGACTTTTTCATCATCCATCATCATATTTTCATTCTGCTTAGTTTTGAATTCCTGTTTGAATTGTTAGGATCTAGAATTAATCAGATCGAAAGATAGCATTAAGTCTAGGTCTATAGTTATTGATTGAAGGACTGAAAAGTGAAAATTGATAACAGGAAAAGGAATTTGAATACAATTAAAATATCTGTCCTAAGGGAAGATAATAATTGTAGGGATTAATCTGTGGAAGTATAAAAGGTTGATTATTACTTTGTTATGAAGGCCTTACATTCACATAATAGTAACCTAGGCTATAATTGTCGACCAAGAAGATATAGTATTTTTATGATTTCCCACCAATGCGAGTTAATTGATTTGCATGTATTTTGATTGATTGTTAGCCCTAGAATCTGTGTTCCTTTAAATTTGATTTCAAAACCTCTTTAAATTTCAGTTCTGTTTTCTTTATTTTCATAAAAACCAAAACCCTGATTTTCTATTTACTCAAACAATGAGTCTTAGGATCATAATTAGTACATAGGATAATTTCGTTATACAATTCCCCTGGATTCAATAACCTTAGGGTTCTTTATAAATTTTATTTGCCACTGTTGCTATAATTAATCTGTAGATTTTACAGTGATCATAAGGACACAAACAAACATATTTTTTTCATTTTTTTCTCTTTTTTTTCTAGAGCCCAACCTTCTTTCACACACCAATTTAAAAATTTCTCATCCACATATAACAATTACCCTTATTTCACCCAAATTTTATAGACAGGATACAAATCACCTTTTTCATAGCACTATCTCATAGACAATACATAACTACGATATTTTTCTTAACTCGTAGACCAAGAAATAAAAAGTAACAGGCTCAAAGGGGCTAATCAAAGGATAAAACATCACAAGGGACAGTGTTTAGGATAATTTGGCTAACAAAGATGGCCTTACATCATTTTCAATCATTGTGCGTACTATGCAGTCTCGAAACAGAACATAAGCAAGTTCTAGAGAAACAAAAACATACATGCGAATCTCACATCAAACGAAAAAGGCTCAAATTTTCACTTGGGTTCAAATATTTCTTCCTTAGTGTTGGGAAATTTGGCTAAGTTTCCTTTCCCCAGTAGCTACTTGTTTAGATTCTAGTTTTGGTGTTTTGGTGGATCAAATCCTAAGTCCTACCAGCGTCAGTTGTCTCTAGATAGCTCTAGTTCTCAAATGTAAAGTCCTGTTTAGGTCTTTTGAGTTGTAAGTCGCAGCTGATCAAAGACTCATGCTGGCACTGTTCACCAGCATGAGAAGTGCTTACCACTGGCTACTGTTCACCAGTTGGGAAAGTCTCATCCGAAGGCGGCTGACAAAGTCTCGTGCTGACACTGTTCATCAGCATGAGAAAGAGCTAATGACTGACTACTGTTCACCAGTTGGGAAGGATTTCACCAGCAGGCGGCTGACAAATCCTACCAGCAGAATACGTGTTCTCACTGACACTATTCACCAGCGGTGAAGCCACCAGTCATGGGAGATTCCAAGAAAAGGTTAACATCAGACATATTGGTAGACTTAGATTGTGCCAGCGCAAAGTCACCAGCAGAGACTGCCAGCACAAGATCACCAGAATGATCTACCAGTCGGATGTTACCAGCAGAATTCCAGATTCTCTCTCCAAGAGTCTTAGAGACAAAAAGAAGATTCGTCTGAGGAATAAACTGACAAAGTATGACTTGGAGGATACCTTAAAGTCTATCAGTTCAAGACACCAGTTCCGATTCCTCGTACTGACGAATAGTGCCGTTCTGACATAAAGAGATCAATGTCAGATAAAGTGGACAAAAGCATGGCGCTTTCCGGAAATTCCTACCTGCCGCCGTCTGAAGGACATGCGAGGACAGAGACCTTTTCCGGATGTGTCCAAACGGCTAGAAGATTTGAATTGGATCCCTCGGCTATAAATACCTGGGATCCATCGACATTCAATACTCTTCTCTCTCGCTCAACTACCGAAAGTCAGAAACTTTATTGCAAGCAAGCAGAACACTTTCGAGGCCTTTCTAAAGGCTATCCGTGTGTTGATTTATCAAACACGAGACTTCAAGCTTCCAGCTTGTAAGTTACTGATCTCTTTGGTGTTCTTTCTCTTCTGAGGAAGTTCACAGCAGCTCTTGTGCCAGCCAGCACTTGAGTTATTACGGGCTTTTGCCGTATTGAGAAGATACGTTCTTGGGAGAACTAAACACCCAGTGAAGCTGTGGAGGTTGAAGTGACGTGCTCGCACTCCACCAGCTGATCAGAGTTGAAGAAGGAAACAAGACCGGGAGCGGTTGATCTAGCGAAGTGGTGGACAAGGGTCGCACCAGCTAGAGATAGATCGTAGGCAACTTGTACCTGATTACTCTATAGTGAATTTCCAGTGCTACGACTGGAGAGTGGACGTAGATCAGTTGATCGAACCACTATAAATCCTTTGTCTTTTATCAGCTTTCTGCATTTCATACTGATTTAAAACCCAGCACCCAAGTGCTGGTGTATATCTGAAAACTGATATAACTGTGTAAACAAGGCTAAAAATATTCTAAGTCTTGAGCTACCAGCTGACGAGCCAGTCGCCAGTCAGCTGAGTACGCAGAGTGCAAGTTGACTTACCAGCTGACAAGGTCCCAGTCAGCTGAGTAACCAGCAGAGTGCAAGAAACGATTAACCACATTTTCCGCTGCTAAGTTATACCCTGATAATCCGGGACCAACACTTAGTCAACTTCAATCCACTCAAACATCATGCAAGTGTAAGTTTCAATTAGATCCTATCTTGTGGTATTCTACATTCACAGACAATCAACCACAATCAAAATCAAATTAAACTATATTCGATCCATTTCAAACTCATAATCAGTTCAAATAGGTTCAAGACTCGATAAGAAATTTTCCTCACACTATATACATATTTTTTTATACGCATAAATTTAAATAATAAAAAAGAAAGCAATAAAAAGGTTAGAAAAGTTCAAATTTTTGTCCACATCCCCCAAACTTATTCCGAAATCGGAAAGTTAGAAAAAGTTTTAAAATCAGACAAGAATAAGAACTTGTACCTGATAGTTGATCTCAGACATCAACATTTTTATCCACCGGAGGAATCTGCGCTACGCGACGAAGTTTTTGAAGCTGCTGGCACTCTATGTCGATCGACACAGAGCCTTCATGTCGACTCCTGCATCGGGTTGAAGTGTAAATCCGTGCTGACCTCTGTGTCGATCGACATCAGGCATATTGATCGAAATAGAGGTAAATCCTAAAACTCTTTTTTTTCAAAAATAACAAAGGAAAAAGAAATTCGAACGTAAAAACAAAAAAATATGAATTGAAATAAAATAAAAGAAATCGAAATAAAATAGATAAAGGTTGGTTTACCTCCCAACAAGTGTTTTAGTTAACGTCGTAGCATAATGTTACCTCTTTTCTAAATTCCAAAGAGATTGAGTACGGACTCACCTTCCTCGAGCATCCACCATGTAGACCATTCGATCTTGAATGACAACAGTGAGCTCGGGATGAGATGGTGTAATTAGCAATTTTGCCATCTCATTCCCTCGCTCCCACTCAATGGCAGCTCGGCCTTCTTTATCTTCCTCGACTTCATCATTCTCAAAGTCTTCTATGGAGGTGATCTGGTAGCCTTCAGATTGATTTCGGCTTTTGTTGAGCTTGAATGTGATCCTCTCATCATTGGCTCGTAAAGTGATCTCTCCTCTTTGTCAGTCAATCAGTGCGACACTTGTATCCATGAATTCTCATCCCAAGATGAGAGGTGTGCTGTCGTCCTCCTTTATGTCCAAGACTACAAAATTTACAGGAAAAATTAGATGACCCACACGAATGAGAAAATCCTCTAATATACATTTTGGGTGAGACACAGATCAGTCCGCCATCTGCAGTGTGATCATAGTAGACCTTAATTCACCAATGTTTAGGCGCTGAAATATGAAAAAGGGCATCAGATTGATGCTGGCACCAATGTCGCACAACACCTTGTCGAACTTAATCCCCCCGATCTCGATTGGAATCGAGAAGCACCCTGGATCACTCCTTTTGATGGGAATCTTCTTTTAGAGGAGTAGGTCGCACTGCTCATGAAGCTTGACTGTTGAATTCTCCACAAAGTGCTTCTTCTCGCTTGTCAACTTTCGAAGATACTTCATGTAGCCTTGGATCTCTCTCAAAGCCTCGATCAATGGTAAGTTAATACTCACCTTCTTCAAGTTGTCCACGAACCATGAGAACTTTAAATCCTTGTTCTGCTTAGAAAATCTTTGAGGAAAGGGCATCGGTGGTAGTTGGGCAGCTTTGGAACTTGAATTTCTGTGCTGGGGCAGCTTCTATGTCGACTGGATAGCAGGTGTGTCGACCTGTCCTCCATCAGCACACCCATTGAATTCCTGTCGATTGATTCTTCTTCTTTGTCCAACATCTCTGCATCCTCTTTTCCTCTGTGTTGATCAAAACTGGGGGTGTTGATCGAAACAGAGGGCAATCTAGTGGGTTGCTCCTCCTCTTCTCCCCCAAACTTGTTTTGGGGCATGCTTGGACCTGTGTAGCTGGTTTCGAACCTCAATTTTATGGATTTGCACTCCTTTTGATTCTTTGGGTTCACCTCGGTGTTGTTCAATAGCTTTCCTTGCTTATGTTGTGTACAAAGTGAGGTAGCAATCTGGCTGACTTGAGTCTCTATGATCTGCACGTGCTTCCCAAGCATGTCCACCTTAGAGTTGACCCCTGCCAACTCTTGCTCAATCTTTCCAACCCGGTAGTCGGAAACTTTGATGAATTTTTGTAGCACCTCATCGAGGCTCTCCTTCTTCTTCTCCACAATTTCACAATTCTGGACATCGAAATCTGGTGGAGGGATTTTAGCACCTTCTGGCTGAGCATAGAAAAATCCGGGATGAGCTCTCTGGTGGTAATGTTGATATCCCCCTTACCGGTATTGATTTTTATAACTGCCTCGGTTCATATAGTTCACATCGGCCACGGGATCAACCTATGCAATAGAAACATAAGTAGCATTAGATGTCAGTTTCTCTATCTCCCCCTTGAGCTTCTCGATCTCCTTCTTGATGATGTCATCTTGCTTCTTTTCTACAGCTTTGACTTGCGGTCTCCTTGGATTGGCCCATTGTTGAGTATGCAAGGCCAACTTCTTGAACATCTCGAGGGCTTTATCGGCGGACTTGCTCATCACGGATCCTCCGACCGCGTTGTTGATGCACCTGTAATTCAACACACAAACCAAGTTAAATTTTCAATCCAAGGTTCTTTCGAATTCGCCCTATAGAATACTACTTACTCGTTAAGGAAATGCTATAGCTAGGCAAATAATTATCGTTGAGTTTTTGTCTAAAATCCTAATGCAAAATTGAACTAACTAAATCCATACTTAAGCAATCAATCAACTTCATTCATAAAATGTTATTCAAACAACACTTCAGTTTGTAGTAACAATGGTAGAACAAGTCTCACAAGTTCTCAAATGAATTAGAACGGATGTTGATATGAACTTAGGTGTGATCTACTTGAGTTGAGCTATGATGCAAACATATTTAATTCCTAGAAGGATGGACTATTACCCTACTAGCCAACCCCCAGTCGCGGTGCATCGACCGTTGATGACACTAAGATCCTCAAACAACTACGTTATCAGATCCTAGACCACTCCTAATAGCACATAAATCATCATACTATGCCCTATCTCCGCACAGGGATTGGATCAAGGAACACAAGAACTCACACTATTCACGACACTCATTTCCGCGTGTTGGCTGCAAAATTCGTATCAATTAACACCTAGATTGGCTATTACATACATCTAAGTGCATGTGAACAATCTCTAGTGTGATTCAATCTCAAATAGGAAAGTAAACAAACATAATTCAACTTAGTTTCTCACACCTTCATTCAAATCAACATCCAAGGAAATTTAGAATTCCATACCTCCAATGTTCAACATTACAGTATTCAATTGAAAACCAAACATTACAAGAGATAGGTTTGAATGAATTCTCCCCCTAAATTGAGCACTTTGATCTTGATCTACCAACTTTGATCTTCAATTCCTCTCCAAGGATGGTGAATTAGCTCTTGCTCCTCTTGGATTAGGATTGAGTAGGATTGAGAGATGGAATTTTGGGTGAATTCTAACTTGATGTAATTAAAAATGGCCAAAAGTTCTTCTAAAATTCGAGAATCCCCCTTTTATAGACGAGCAAACAGAGCCTAGGATCGCCCAGGCCGAATTTGGCTCGCCTGAGATAGCTGAAAAACCATAAAAACTGCCAAAACATGATCTAGCTTGGCTGAGCCAGGCTTGGCTTGGCTGAGTGAATCCTCTGAAATGCCAGGCTCGGTCCATCATGGCAGGGTCGGCCGAGCCAGGCCTCTTTTCCACAAGGCTCGGTCGAGCCTAACCTGGCTCGGCCGGGCGATCTCTCTGAAACTCGGTCTCTTCATTCTTTTTGCTCCGCTCGGTCGATCCAACTTTCTTTTGATCTTTGGCTCGAGCAATTTTCCACCAAAACTAAGCCGAAAACATTGCTTTATGCTCCAAACCTAACCTACAACATCCGAGACACAAGAAACATGAAAACATAACAAAACTAATACAAATACCTATGATATGGGAGTAAAATGGACACAAACATGCACGCTCACATATCAGTTGTCCACTTACTCTTGCATTCTATCATTCATCCCTCGGTAGAAGATGTGGACCTGCTCCTCGGTGTCAACTCCATGGCCCGGACAACTCCTCAAAAGCTCATTAAACCTGCTCAATGCCTCGGACAAGGACTCATCCATCTTTTGGGGGAACTGCAGGATCTCAATCTTCTTCTGAATGATCACAGAAGGTGGGAAGAAAGCAGCAAAGAACTCTAATCCGAGTCTGCCCATGTGCGGATGCTGCTGCAACCGAGGGCTGTAAACCATGTGCGAGCCTGATCCCGAAGTGAGAAGGGGAACAAGCGCAGACGGATCACATCTTGGCTAACTCCATTCTGCTTGATGGTCTCACAAACCTCCACGAACATGTGGAGATGAGTGTAAGGATCCTCTACTGCTCGGCCACCAAATTGGTTCTGTTGAACCATTTGTATCAAGCCGGTTTTAAGTTTTAAGTTATTGGCAGTGATACCAATAAAAAATCCCTCATTGTTGGGCTGTGGTTTGTACCTCCTCGCCATGGCATTCGGATCCTCATCATTGGAGTCCTCTTGGCGGCGCCTCTCTCTTTCTCGATCTCTTTCTCTCCTTGCAGCCTCGGCTCTCTCTATTTCTCTTTCTTCCATGAGTTGCTTGATGATGTCCTTGATTTGGTTGACTTCTTGGACTAGAAGAAAGACATTCTGTTGAATTATGAGTTGTGTGTCGGGATCCTCCAAGGGTGGCATCTCTGAGAAATCTCCATCATTTGGATTGTGTGGGGGATCCATGTTCGTGGTTGTGCTTTGTCTCTCTTTGCTTTTCCTCTTCCGGACTATGGCCTCAATTTCTGGATCAAAAATTTCGAGTGGTTTGCCCCAAGTTCTTGTGTTCATGCAACCTAAGAAATATCAGTTTTACAAATTAACCTCTATGTCGACCAACAGGGGTTCTATCGATCGACAAGTAGGACGTTTGCAGCTATGTCGATCGACACGGGCTGTGTGAATCGATACAGATGCAAAAACCTTAAACACACACACACACACACACACACTAAACACGAAAATTAAAGCAAAAATAAAAATAAAAGCTCAATCCAACAAATTTAAAGACAAACTAATATCAAGATAGAATCTAACAATCCCCAGCAACGGCGCCAATTTGATAGCTGTTGGCACTCTGTGTTGATCGATAGGGGCCCTGTCGATCAACACAGAGCCTCCATGTCAACTTTTGCATCGGGTCGAAGCGTAACTCCGTGCTGATCTCTGTTTTGATCAACATGTCTGATGTCGATCGACACAGAGGTCAACATGGAGTTACAATTCAACCTGATGCACGAGATGACATGAAGGCTCTGTGTAGATCAACAGGGCCCCTGTCCATCGACACAGAGTGCCAACAACTATCAGTCCCCAGAAGAGAGATTACGATTATAAAAATGATAATTGAACTTTACAACGACGAATACAACAACTAAAACACTAAATATTCAAGTTCTATAAAGATTTCTAGCTCAAATCTTTCAAACGTTTGAGGGTATTCAATAGCTACTTCTTGGATTTCTTACTGATAAGTTGGTTTAGCCAAAAACAATTTTCTGTTGCAACCTCCACTAAAGAAGCTGAACACATGGTCGTCGTAGGTTATTGTGCTCAGATTTTTTGATCAAGCAACAGTTGATGGATTATGATGTCAATTTGAGTTGTGTGCTGATCATCTACAACAACAATAGTGCAATGTGCATCACAAAGAATACATTTCATCAATCCAGAACAAAGCACATTGACATTCGACATTATTTCATTTGAGACCACGTGGAAAAGAAAGACATCTCAGTAGACTATATCTGAACAAAAAATCAGCTTGCAGATATCTTCACCAAGCCACTCCCAGAGGAGAGATTCAGGGAGGTCTAGACTCGTTATATATGTTGGAAAACCATTGATGTGTTTGAAGATTGATTGGACGAGCTCAAATAACCATTTGAGCCAAAACTCAATTTTTACGCCGAAGGCACCTCGCCTCTTTTTTAGTCAATGCAAATTTACGTCGGTTGACATGGCTGTGTCCGTCGACACAGAGCCTGTTAGAAACATGTACTTAGGCTCCCTCTAGGTTCAATGTTTTGATATTTCAAAACCCATCTTAGTCAGTTTTGCAGAGTTTAGAGTTCTAATTTGTAATCTCTGTATAGGATTGAATTGAGTTGTAATAGAACTTAGGCTCGAGCAAAGGAGAATGCTCGGGAATTGACTATCTACACGCCTGAAACTTGGTTTCCACCAAGTATAGCCTTAATCTAAAACTGAGATGCAACACTCAGTTTAAGGTCCACCATACTGACAAGGAGAAGTCAGTATGAGGGCTACCCCGTACTGAATAAGGAGAAGTCAGTATGAGGGTTTTCCATACTGATCCGGAGAAATCAGTATGAGGGCATTTTCCATACTGACTGTAGACAGTCAGCATGAGGGTTTACAATACTGACCTAGGGAAGTCAGTATGTGGGCTAAGCCGTACTGACTTTTGAAAGTCAGTACGAGAGAATCTACTATTAAATATCGAGCTATTTAAAAGATATCGAAGCTCAGTCAGGCTTAGGCATTTCAAATATGCCCAAGTGTACGTCAGTACGAGGTTATCCAAACCTGGTTCCTCAAACTGAGAACTTAGTCTGACATATATTTAGTGTATGGTACTCTGACGCAACAGAGCAGAGCAGGTCGCAGACCTAAGGCATGAGCTACGATTGGACAATATCTTCCATGAGTCTAATGTCTGGATTTATGTGTCTAAGGGACAGAAATTCAAAATGCCTTGAGGAAATCCTCTATAAAAGGGTCTGCACCTCAACCTTCAAACGGTTAGAAGAACGATCAACGCATATAGAATGATCAACGCCTAAACATACGAGGTTAAGAGAACTCTGAGCTTAGAATCCTAAAGTCTTGACACAACAAAGAGGATCTCTGAATTTCTGTATTTCCTTAAATGAGAATTGAGTCTCCGACTTAAATTATACCGTGCTAACTTCTCCTAGCACGAGGCTAAAGCTGTAAAGCTGAAGCTCTTCTTTTGTGAATATATCTTTCTGAGATATATTCATAGCAGTCAGTTTCCTAGTCTGTGGTTCTGATTCTCATGGGTGTATGCCAACCACCTGTGTTCTGGGAAGAACAAGTAAACATCCAACCTTATTCTGTGAAGAATTAGTAAACATCCAACCACCGGGGAGGAGGCTGCGGGGTGCGTCCGCACTTCAACCACTGATTCTGCAAGCAGTTCTTAGGCGAGTGCCACAGCTGACCGGAGGATGGAGGTGCCGATGGACTATGTATAGATCGTAAGGAGGCTTGTATCTACTTAGTGAATTATCCAGACCTTGGGTCTGAAGAGTGGATGTAAGATATTGCAATCCAAACCACTATAAATTTCGTGTCTTGTTTACTACTTTCTTTCATACTTAACTAAATCAGAGAAACTGACTTAACTAAAATAGAGACCTAAGCTTAAGTCTTCTACACACAAAACTGACTATACTCTGTTTATGCGAACCAGTGCAACTGTCATTTAATATGCTATGAAACTGACTTAAGTAAAACAGAGACCTAAGGTTAAGTCTTCTACACACAAAACTGACTATACTCTGTTTATGAGAACCAGTGCAACTGTCATTTAATACTTCCGTTGCATATAAAAACCTTCCGCTGCACAATTTTGCACTCTGATTTCAGGACCAACAGAGCCATTTTTCCATTCTTCTTCCGTCAAAATTTTGAAATCGATCGACATCATTCCATGTCGCTTGACACGTTGAGTGTCGATCGATACATTATTATTTCGATCAACGTGAGTGGTTTCTCCATTTCGGTCGACATGTTTTTATTTCGCTCGACACAGACTTTCTTTGAATAAAATATTATTATTGGTTGATATGAGTTGTGTATCGGTCAACACCTCTATTCATGTCGACATTTCTTTTATTTCAAACGACTTATCTATGCCGATCGACACAGTTCTGTGTCGATCGACATAGAACTTTTTTTTTAGAATGCTCATTTTTCTTTCTTCGATCGATTCAACTTATCTTCTATTTCGTTTGACATCTCCTATATTGGTCAATACCGAGAGCTATTATTTTCTTTCTTGCTCTATCTTAAACCTTTTGATTCAAACCAACTTTGATTAATTGATCGATCTTCCATAATCTAAACTTTTCTTGAATCCAATTATTGAATCAGACTTAATAAACGTTGAACATCAAAATCCTATCAAAATTTGATTTGTACCCGAGATTAAAACTCTCTCGATTACGTCTTATGAGATAGCTGGAAATCTATTGATGAGTTCTTGTACTCCTGATCAATTACACATTGATTCGTAATTGACTATGAAACTTCTTTCAATCTTAATCTTTAAAGTAATGTTAAGTCATTTGACAAAGTCTTATGCTTGTTCAATTAAATTGAACAATGAATTTTATTTCTTGAATAATGCTCGATATTGAATCACGAGTTGTTCGATTAATGTTTGACTTCCTTGTTCGTCAAACTAAATCGATGAATTATTCTTTCATACCCTTCTATCCGATGGCTCAAGACTTGAAAAGTCTATGAATGATTAAGAGTCTAAACTTCCTTGATGAATTAGATTGGTGGATGTGTTAAGTCTTATTCATTGAGTACTTATTCATATTCCTTATGTTATTCGAAATAGCAAGGAAAAGGTTGTCAGCTAGAGCGACCAACTGTTTGCAGCTACTACTTAAGGTGGGCTTTCTTACCCCTATATTGTAGATCAAACTAAAATCAAAATGATATTTTCTTTTAAAGCAAATCAAACATGAAATAAATGATGTTTTGTTTTAAACTGTTTTGTCTTTGCGTACTGTTTTGTGTTTGCTATTTGTCCTCTCTATGGGGGAACCCCACTTAGAGAAGAACATTAAATGTATTCAATGTGGATTTGACTCTACGTATTGTGAGTCTTTAACGATCGTGCCCTGGTAGTGAAAGAGATACCATGGGTTAGTGCACTATGATGCTGACATGTTAGAGGTCGCGCCCTACTCGAACGAGCATCGACTGTGGTAGGAGGCCACCTCCCAGTCACATAATTATTTGCAGATAGTTTAAATGTGTAAAGAGCATGCTCATTCTCATAAAATGTTTTGGTGCCATGGGAGGATTTCAAATTTAAAACCCCGTGTGTGACCCGATGAAAAAGACATTACAAGATTATATATGTATGTTTTTGGGCTTGTGTCCACTAAGTATAATTTGTACTTAGCCTCTTGCATTATTTCTAAAATGCACATGTTAAAAGAAGCTTTGGACCAGAGTACGAGGTAGCAGTCTGAATGGAGCTGAAGACTCTTTTCTAATAGTTAGATGCGGAAGTATGTATGTTTATATACAAACTTCATTGATAAGTTTCCGCTACTAAAAGTCATTGTCTTTTGTTAGACTTTTTGGATATTGTTAAACTTAATAACTCTTGTTATTTGTTTCTTGAGAAGCCTAGATCCCTTCTCAAGGAGACACCCTTATTATCTTTTGAAATACTTGAGATATTGTGTTGATATTCATCTTGAATTGTATGATTTCTATTTCCTTATTATTATCTCAAATGCATGTCGCACCTGATGTGCCTTAATATATGATTTATACCTTGTTTATAAATGGAGGCGTGACAACCAACCTCAAATCTCCGCCACCACCACTCCGCTGCTATCCATCACCACCTTCTCGACCACTTCTACATTGGCGGTGCCGATTAGTTCTGCAGATATAAGGAAACACACGACGGATGTTAGCAGGGGGAGAGATGGTTGAAGGCAATGGCTGCACGGGCAAGAGCCTGGTGGCATGTTGTTCCTCCTTTTTTCTTGTATCTCCAGCAATGGCGGTGGTCGTTGTGCTAAAGTGCAACGCGGCTGCCGGTTGTTAGGAGGAAGGGCAGCGTGCAGGTTGTGAACAAAGGCAATAGATAATAATTCCAAGAGAAACTAAAACATCGCCAGGAGAAACTATAAGATTCAATCTTTCATTTTGAGTTGCAATTTTTAACAATGTAAATGTTACATTATGTATATGGTAGTTGATGCATTATTTATTCTATATCTAGTACATTATCTTTTTTAGCGTGTTTTTAATTTAGTTTATAAATATGACTCTAGATTTTGGTATTATATTGAAATTGTAAATAAATAATGCATCATATTTGTCGTAGATAATGTAACATTTAAAACATAATAATATTACAATTTGTCTATTATTCGACACACATCATGTACTTGTATCAAGAACCACATTAGGTGAGAGAAAAAGACGCAACACATTTCATAATGTACCATCCAATTGACAGATAATGTACGAATAATACCATGAATAATGTACCATTAAGAACAAATAATGATATTGTACTTTTAAAAATATCAATACATTATCTTATGTAATATGTTACATTATTTAGTTGTAGTTATTACATTATTTGGTTTTACTACGAATATATTATTTGGAACATATGTAATATGAATTTCGTTTGAAAGATAATTAAATTATCTTCAATTTTGTATATAATACATGAAAAAATAATTTAAATTGAGTGAGTTATGATTATGTAAAGTTTTATAAAAATTTTAGAGGAGAGAGAAAATGCAATTTTGGGGGATGTGGTCCATGTTGCACGTAATTACAAAATCCTGGGAGTCAAAATTACTATTATACTAAAATAATGTAGCAAGTTTCATTAGATAATGCACCAAAATTTTTAATTTTCATATTAAATCAAGATCGTCCGAATTAAAATATAATGATTCAATTTTTGCCTGATAACATAAAGGAGATGAGTAACCACATAATGCATCCATATATATATATATATATAGAGAGAGAGATCCACTCAAGTGCTAAACTTAAAATTTGTGCTAAATAGGAATGAATCTCAGTCATTGGATTGATAGCCTCAATGGTTGAGATTAAAGCATCAAAGATTAAAAAATCAAGCATAATTTTGGTTCGTACTTAATTGCTTTATAAATCATGCTTAAGCATGATTTATAAAGCAAAAAAGCATAAAATCTGGGAAAATATTTTAATCTCAACCATTGATTTTTTTCGATGAGTGATGTAAATTCATTTCTATTTAATACAAACTAATTGTTAGTATGTGATCCATTTCCTATATATATATATATACTTTATTTCAAAACCAATAATTTATGAATTAATCATTGGTGGGAATCATAGGTGCGGTCAAGCATTATAGTTTTAGTGACTAATGGATAAGCATCTCAATTCAATTCCACATTTACAAAAGATTAGCATCTCTCATTGAATAGTGAACATATTTAATTGTGAATCACAATAAATTAAAAAAAAAAAAAAAAGTATTTTGTATGGCGGAGGGGAAAGTCTTGATCATCTTTAAATAAAATAGTCAAGAAAATATTTAGAAAGTTAAGAATTTTGTAACTTGCAAGATGCAAAGCTGAAAGTGAAATCCAATTAAAATATTCTCTTCATTCTGATTATAGTCAATTTTGATATTATTTGTTTGTCGATTTTTTTTTAAGATAATTATATATTTGAATAAAATTTCCACGTTACAATTACTTAAAATATTTAACATCTCTTTTTCATAATATTACTTTTAATATTTTTATTTTCCAAAAATTATAAAATGGTATATTTATAAATAACTAGGCAAAATAATACTAAATATGAAAATTAAATCATATAATTTAAATACCCAAAATAATATGTGGGCCATGCATGTAATTGGAACAGATGAAGTTTTAAATAAGAGTGCCCATATAAACATAGTGGAATTTAGTCAAAGTCGAACATAATTGTGTTTAATATTAATTTATTTTATAGGTTTATTTATGTTTTAAAAGCTTTTTCAATTTATATTTTTTATATTCATTTTTAAATTAAAATAAAATTTTGTATTAAAAAAAAGTCATATTTACTTAAAATTATTCTTTTCTTGTATCGAATAAAGTTAAGTAAAACCTATTATCCTAATTAATAAGTATAAGTAAAAAAATATATATAAGTTTGATAAACTTAATAATTTTATATTTTAAAGATTATTTACTAAAAAATAATTAGTTCACGATACAAAATTATTTAATTTAAGTTTAATTTTATTAATTAATCAAAACAAACTTTCATTGTATCAAAATCATGAGTAGTTATGTTCACATCTACATACGGAGCATTCCGATAACAAAGAGTAACTTTATTTTTTTATTGAGATAATCCTTATTAAAAGAAAATTCACTTAATCGATGTATAATATCAATGTACAGTTACCAATATAATTTTAGGGAATATTCAAACTGTTATAAATATATTTATATTAGAGTAATTAAGTTTCACTTTAGAGATCTATGGTAATGTTGGTACCAAATTTATCTAAGTATAAACACATAGTAGAAGTCTTACAGTGGTTAGCGTCAACTAATTAGTTCGTAAATCCGTTAATTCTTAGAATATTGATTAAGTTAACAAGTTCCTTAAGTTAAACGATTCAAAATATAAACCAATAACTTAGTCAACTATTCTAATTTAAATAAGCAAGCAAGTAAACAAAACTGATAAAGATAAATAAAACAAGATATTAAAGTAGTTCAGATTTTAAAAAATTCTACGTCCGCTATTCGATCAGTTAGATAGGAAATTCACTTAAAACTTTACAATAAAAATTGTAAAACAAAACTCTTGAAATAAACAAAAGTCTTCTCGGATTCAGTATATTGAAAATATACTGAACTTTGACGGTCTCACGTTTTTTGACAGCTTAAAAATCTTGTCTGACTGACACACAAAGGTCTTATGTATTAAACACATTAAATGATATTCATAGAGTTTTTTGAAAGCATCGGTTGATCAATCAATATCACTTGATTTGCCTCTATGCCATCGACTCTCTTTCTTTATGATCATCTTTTGAAAGTTTTGATTGGTGAGTATATATACTTTTCTCTCTAAAATAGATCTGTTGATAAATATATGACTTGAATCTTTCCAACTTTTCTGAATGTTAATGTTAGTATGAAAATGCACGGTCCTACTATTTTTGAACTTTGACGGAACATCTTGAATGACAAAAACGTTAATTATAGATCGGGTTAGCTGTACTATTGCTTAGATGTCCAAGCGACTTTCCTCAACTGCCAATTCCTCCAGAACTATCAATTGGTCCTTCTCTTTGCTACATAACTGGGTGGTCATATGATTGAGATAAGTTAGTTATAGATGATGTTCTTCTCATCGATGCGTTAGTTAAAGTTGTCGATTTGAAGTTGTAATTCTTTTCTTCTCATAACTGGTTAAAGAGTCAGTTTGGCATCTTAGTTGAACATGATCGTTCATTCAGTTGGTTCTTCGTATCATCGATTCTTGACTGGTCGGGTTTAAACTATTACAACTGTTAGAACCTATTCAATACATTCGACAATCAGCTGAGGTGAGTTGGATCTATACAATTGTAACTAACTAAAGGTTTATCAAAACTACTACATATTCCTAACAATTTCGTCCTTTGTGAGCCAGGTCAAGCAAGATATCAAGTTCCATTTTCCTTCTCATTTTTTCAGTCTTATCTCTTTGTTTCCTTTCTTCTTCCTCTTTTTTCTACACTCCTCTTGCCCTTTTTTTACAACAGTAATTGGAAGCTATGGTAGAGGGAAGTTGGCGAACTTTGGCTCTGGTTTCATCAGCAATTGTCCCCCCTACTCGGTATGTTCCTCCTCTCGTTTTTGAAATGAGATTCGGGTCTCTATTTTTGGGAGTAACCAGGTTGGTTGTTTGGCTTTCCCGCAAAAGGTTGCTTGACGAAACTGATTGTTGAAACTGGCTTCCTTGCAGTAGGAACATACTGCTTTGCCAGTTTCTTGGGCTGAACTAGCTTTCTCTCAGTTTTTGATTGAGTCAGTTTATGAATATACTATTTTACCAGTTTTTCCTAAAGAATCGGCTTCATGATCACTTTCCGATTAGCCAGTTTAGGGTTGCTGCCAGTCCAACATTTAGCCTTTCCAACGAATGCTGGGAAATTTTTTACTACCCCTTTGCCCTTCAATCATGACTGATCACAAGTATTTTCCTTTATAAAGCAAGTTTTCTTTTTGTTTGTGTCAGTACTTAAAGAAGATGCAAAATTGCTAAAATCATATTCATTTAATCCTAGACCTGTTTTATCCTTGGGGTCTCTTTGAATAAAGAGCCCTTCTTCAAGTTCTCTTGAGTTTTTCATAGAGGAACATTTATAAGGTTCCTGCTCAAGGTTTTTCTATTTCAAGGAATCACACTCCATTTTAAGATGATTAAAATTATTTAAAAGATTGAAGTGTTCCTTCCTTAATTTGACCAGTTCCTCACTGGCAGATCGAGACTTGTCAATCTCATTGGTTAAAAGTGAAACTTGCGCTTTCAACAAGAGATTTTCTTTGGCTAAAATGTTATTAAGTTCATAGAATTTAGAAAATTCTTTTGAAAATAGATCGAGGGAAATGTCTTCTAAATAAGAGCACTACGATTCAGAGTCCTCTAATATGCATGCAAAAAACATTGAAAGTGATAGAGAAGTAGTTACCTCATCACCAGTTGCGGTTAAGGCCATCTTGGCTTCAATATCATCATTGTTTCCTTCCTTGATAGTGGCTAGAAATACTAGCAGAGCTTCTTCCTCTTACTCTTCATTTGAAGTGATGTATCCATCATCGTTCTCGGGAATGTCGGACACCTATGTTCTTAACACCATCGTCTTGGCAACAACTCTAAAACCTCTTCGCTCAAAGATCTATTTGAGCCTTTCTCTCTCCTCTTTATCCACATGTGGACATTCTAACTTGAGGTGATCTAGAGAGCCACATTCAAAGCAAGATCGAGGTGATCTCTTCACGAGCCTCTTGTCCTCTGTTTGAGGAGCATTATTCTTGGCTTTTGCTTTCTCTAGGAGCTTGGCAAGTTTCTTCCTCTGTTCTTCAAGCTCTTCTACAGAGCTCTCTCCTTCCATCTGGTAGGAGATCAAATTGGAGGGTGTCTCTTTCACTAGATTTGACTGGCCGGCTAGTCTGTCAGTTTGGAATGGCTACCTTGGCTGGCACTTGGTGTCCTTCTTCGCAAAGTATGCAACATCTTCGTTATGGTGGGTTGGTGAGTAGACCACTTAAACGTCTTTATTCTTTTTCACCATTAGGATATCGTTATGGTCAGCTTGGAGTTGAGCAAACAACCCATTTGTAGAGATCTTTGAGAGATATTTGTCCTTCAAACTGGTTTTCTTTACGAACAAGTTCTCCTTTGGTATTTTGAACATAATTTTGGCGTTGAGATCCGTTGTTGAATATAATGTGTCCAGTGCCTTGATCTCGCTCACGTTTGTGTTGAATCTTACCTCCTTTGATTTGATGTTTTCAACAGGAAGCATCAGGAAAGATTTATACTTGTCGGCACAGACTTGGAGCTTGTTCATCTCATCTGTTCAGATTCATGGTGCAAGCCTCCAATATAATCCCAAACTTCTTTGGCATTGTCAAACTGCATAACTTCATTGACAAGTGGTTATGGCAAAGCTGACAGGATCAGCTCCTGAGCAATGGAGTCTAGTTGAGCGCGTCAATTGTCCACCAACTACCATTTTCTGTAGGGCTTCTCGATCCTCTTTGGGCCATCATCACCTCCAATCTGGTGTTGACCTTCATGATCTTTATTGGTCCATGCTCGATGACATCAACCATGTCTGGATGTATACTTTTGAGCTGGATGGTGGACCGCTTCTTCTATATGGTTGTTGGTCCCCGATCAGAGTATCTATGTATGCAGCGGAATATTTAAAGGTTCTTGCACTTACCTTGCTGAGGTCTTGACTCAAAAAGTGTTTATGAAATGTTTTTAAGCTAGAATAGTACTTAGGATTATTTCAAGTTATACGACAACACTTGAGGTGTTGTATTTCAAATCAGCAGAAATAATAAAACAATAAGCAGTAAATGACACCAAGGTTATAGTGGTTCTAACAAATGTTCTACGTCCACTCTTCAGTTTGCTGACTGGTAATTAACTAAGATTGATTGTACAAGGCAATACTTTATCTCTAACTGCTAGTAGCTCCTCTGTCTGGTCGCAACGTAGCTTGAAGACTTCTAGGATGTCAATCTTCTCGGCAAGCTCTAAGAGTGAGAACACACCTCCCTTCTCCTTGGTCGCCGGAATAGGAATTTTATATTTCTTCCTGGAACTTATCTCCTTTGTGGCTAGATTTTGCAAAGCCTTGATCGTTTACTGGATTGGGTGTTTAATTTGGCAGAATATTTGCGTGTTTTTGTGCATAATTCAAGTCGATTCCCAGAGCTTTTTGGATTCTGCGAATCCTTCTATTTATAGACGAAGATTCAAACATTTTTGTTTGAATCTTTTTGTCCGTAAGACTCTTTTGTTCTACTTGCCAATCTTCATTGTTTGCTGAGAGACTTCAGCAATCACCGCATGTTTGCTAGCATTTTGATACTTCGTTGTTTGCTTGCAACTTTAGCAATCTTTGTATTTGCTAACTCATTTAGCAATCTCTTCGCACTTTGCTTGAGTCTTCTAGCAATCTTCTCGAACTTTGTTGGCTCCTTCAACAAACTTTCGCGATCATTTCAAATTCTATTACAACTCGAATATGATTATCCTATAAATGAATATTACAATTTCGACACAATTCTAAGTTGCTAAAAATTAGATATGCTAGCTTTGATGTACCAAAACCGATTACAACTATTCGGTAAGATCTAAATGGGTATTTCTAACAATTTCATCAATATTCCCAACAATTTCCCCCTTTTTGGTGCGATCAAAGCCCTAATTCTTACCTTACTGATCATGGGAAAGTAGATTACTGAGTTTACAAGATATTCCAAACCAATCTAACTCAGCATATCAACTCCCTTAGACTCAGCATTTTTGAAAGTGTTCCCCCTAAAAATAAGAAGGATATTGCTCGATTAAAAATTTATCACAAGTGAATGGCTTAAAAAATACAAGAATTTCAGCAAGAAAATAAGCACAAGAATCATCCATACATAAAATAGAGCAAATACACAATCGAACAATAACACACACTCAGCAATCCATGCAATTAGTTGATTACACAAAATGTGTAAGTTCAGATAAAACAAATAATCATCAGAATTGGACAATGAGGTGTTGTTTTCAATCTGGGTTACTTTCCATTAAGATATTCAGCAAGTGTGTATAGGAAACAAGAACCTAAAAAAACTTACAAAGATTTCAGGATAGGAGGATTACTACTTGGTCGCAAAAGACTCAGAATCATCATTCTTCGAGCTAGGATAGCTGACGGCCTTGGTAAATTTGCTAAGTGATTTAGTAGTTATCTACATAAATTTATCCACCAGAGCATCCCGCTCTTCTCTCATGATCCTCTCTCTTTCTTCTTTTTGCCTCCTTTCTTCCTTCTCTTCCTCCTTCTGGCGCCTTCTTAGGTCTTCTTCCATCTTTCTGCGAGATTCCTAGCATCTTTTTCTTGCTTCTTCGGCTTTTAGCCTTTCAGCTTCTTCATCCAACCTCTTCTCTTCCCCCTCTTTGATCGTAGCAAAAGGTTCGGAGGAAAAAGATGCGAGGTATTCCTTCATTTCTTGGTGAAGCTCTACTTTGGCTTGAGCAACCTTCTCTACTACCTTGGTTTCCACCTTCGCATCTACCATTGCATCTATGTACATCTGGAAAACCCTATGATAAATACTAGAACTAAAGGGCTCAACAAACATGATCGGAGATTCCTGCGATATCACCATTTGTCCAAAAGTGGTAGGGATGGTAGTAGATGTTGTCAGCACTTGAGATGAACTAGCATTTGGATTAGCAAGGTCTTCTTCAATGTGATCATACTCAAGATTAGCTTCTTCTTCAACAACGGGAGTGGGAGGCTTGTAGGTAGCCATCCGACTAGGAATGCAAGCCAAGGTGTTCAACACCCTCTCCCGGAACTCCTTCATCTTCCTCTTCTCCTCTGCTTTATCCTTTTCGGCTTTTTCCTTTGACAATTTAGCTTGCAACTCAGCATCTACAACCATCTGCTTTATTGTTGCAGGGGATTTAAATACAATTGTGGAAGAGGATGATTCAGCAATCACATATTCTAAGCAGGCAATGAGAGATCTCCAATGATAGAACGGTGTTCCTTAATCTTTCTCAGCATAACAACTACTTGCTTCTTAGAGTATTGCCTCTTGCACGTCTGATCCATCCAATCATCGGCCCAATCTTCCTCATTTTTCCAGTAGCTCAGCCCCATGTGAGCCATCATAATTGCTCGGTCCTCATAGTGAAGCTCATGGGTGGCATAATCATAGAACCTCCACCTCTGGAACTCTATTTTCAACCAATCAAGATCAAAAGACTCACCAGCGAGTTCAGCAGCAAAGGTGGTTTCAAACTCCTCTGCTATTTAAGCTTCAATAAAAATGCAGATATCTTTAGCCCATGGGATGAGGTCTTCATTCTTCTCATCTTTGACCGTGACAGGGGGATAACCTTTGGCAATCCGTTTTGCCTAGAATCTGCTATTTGGTCACCCCTGTATTGGTACTTTCTGCATATCAGTTCTGAAGACCGACTCCCTCCAGCAAGCATCATAACACCCTGATAAGCTCGTTTTTCTACTCTCTTATCGCATTGTTTTTCCTTTATTGTATGCATTTTAGTACATTTTCTTGAATAAACTGAGCATGAGTGTATATTAGAGGGTATTATGCTTGCCATGGTGAGATTTTATAGGTTTTAGGCCAAATCCAATGGAGAACCCGTACCGAAAGCAGCAGATGTTCGAAGAAACAGTCACAAATCCTTCCACCGTTGGAATCTGAGCTAATGGAGCATGGTATTTGAAAGATCTTTGAGTTAGCTTTCCAATGCAACTAGAATCGGATCAATCGGAGTTCGGATGAGAAAGTTATGGCCAAAACCGTGAGACTGCGCAGAAGGGTCAAAAGTGGCGAAACGGTTTCTGTTTCGACCGAAATGAAGGCTATCTCGGCCGAGACAGAAGCATCCATCTCGGCCGTGGTAGGACTTATCTCGGCCGAGACGCGTGATTTTTCAGCCCAAAGTCGTACGAAACTGAAGATTTGAAAGGAAAAGATATCATATCAAGATTGGGACGAATTTTGGAGCCAAGACACCATCCAAGGCCTCAACCCTACTACTATATAAACTCTTCAATAGCTCAGAATTAAAAACCCTTGAGCCTTCTTTTTATCTTTAAGTTTTGAAACCTTTATTTTTCTGTTTTCTTGAGAATTCCTCTTTACTTTTTGTTGAACCTTTACTTTTAATGCAATCTTTATTTTTCCTCGCAATGTTTTCTTTCAATATGTTAGGCTAGAACCCTAAACAGGTTCTAGGATTTCTCCATATGTGATGCTTGTTTAGATTTATTTATTCAAACCCTTGGTTTAAACTCTTTGATTTTATTTCAAATCTATTTTCAATTGAAGGATCGAGAGATAAAAATTGGAATAGGTTTTAGTTATTGATTGAAGGACCGAGAGGTGAAAATCGATAATAGGAAGTTAGGGTTTAATACTTTTGATTATCTGTCTGACCAAGAAGATTTCAATTGTAGGAAAATCTAGATCTTTATGAAATTGATTAATTGGTGTATTTTGAGACCGAGAGGAGATAGATCACTAATTAGTAATTTAGGTTGTAATTGCCCGACCAAGGAATTAATTCCACAATAAAAGGTTTTCCACCAAAATTGTGTTTTGTGGGTTTGAGTATTTATTTCTTGCATGCTGATCAGTTTGGTAGATTTCCCTAGAATCTGTGCTTATTTCATATTTGAATTTTCTCTTTAAATTAATTGTTTTGAAAACCCAAAACCCTTTTGAATTGATTTGCCCAAACAAAAGCTTTGAAAACTATATCCAGTATATGATTTCCCTTCGTTGTACTATCCTTGTGGGATCGACCAACCCCTGGGTTGTTTATAAATTTATTTGCCCTTTGCTATAATTTGTATGCAGATTTAGCATCGATCAAATTGGCGTCGTTGCCGGGGATAGTCAGACGGCGAGTTGTTACTGGAAAGTTGAAGAGCTTCTGGATTGGGTTGTACTCTTTCTTTCTATTTTCGAGTTTTATTTTCTTTGTTTCGAGTCTGTTCTGTTTTTCGTGTGCGTGAGTTTTTCTGAGTCGTGTCTGTCTCGGCCGAGGTGAGTCCCACCACGGTCGAGATGTATTCTCCCATCCCGGCCGAGTTGAGTTCTAAACTGGCCGAGACGAACACTTTCATCCCGGTCGAGGTACGTATTATCACGGTCGGGACAGCCTGATCTTTTCCTCGATTTCTGTGCAGGTGCATGAACACACGGAGCAAAGGGAAAACACTCGAGCCCGTTATACCAGAGATCGAAGCAGCCTGCAGAAACATCAAAAAGAAAGGAAAGAGATTGAATTTTGAGATGGAAGCAAATCCGGAAGCCCCACTTCAGAACATGACACCGGAGGAGCGGAGGCAGTTTGTGGATGAGGTGCAGCAACTGAGGGTGCAACTTCTTGCAGCCCAGGCTACCCAAGCAGAGCAAGCCGCAAGACTAGCGGAGCTGAATGAAAGACAAGTAGTGCTGCCACAGAGGTCTATTCTAGACCGATTTTTACCACAGCAAGAGGAGGCTGGATTCAGGATTGGCATCAACGCCAACAATTTTGAGCTGCGCACAGGGCTGATACAGATGGTGCAGCAGAACCAGTTTGGGGGGAGAGCCGTAGAGGATCCGTATGCCCACCTCAACCAATTCATAGAGGTGTGCGACACGATAAAGCAGAATGGAGTCCCCCAAGACGCCATCAGGATGAGACTGTTCTCGTTCTCACTCAGAGACGATGCGCGGTCTTGGTATGCTGGGCTTGATAAAAGCCAAATTGGGACATGGGAGGAGCTGCGAGCAGCATTCCTCACCAACTATTTCCCACCGAGCCTGTTGCTGAAAAGGAAAGCTGCCATCACCACTTTCAAGCAGCTCTATGATGAATCACTGCACGAAGGCTGGAAGAGGTACAAGGAGCTCCTGCGACTCTGCCCTGGACATGGAATTGATCTCGAGATGCAGGTCTGCCACTTCTACGAAGGTCTGAATCCTCACATGAAGGAATTGGTGGATGCATCTGCTGGCGGGATCTTGATGAAGAAAAGTGGAGCAGAAAGTATGAGGCTTCTAGCAGACATGGCACTGAACAGCCATCAGTGGCCAACTGAGAGACAAATTCCAGTCAAAGCTGTTGAGGCCAAGACAGAATTCGATGTGGTCACGGAGGTGAAGAAACTCCGAGAGGAAATTGAGAAGCTGGGGACCACAAAGGTTGCTACCATTCCTACTGAGCCAAGCATGGCGATTGTTCCGGTAGAAGCTGAATACATCAACCGGGGAGCAAGCAGTTCATCTAGAACTGCAGGAACAGAGGTAAACTACATAGGGAGTGGTTATCACAATAACTACCGAGGTAATCAGGGGTATCACTACAACCATGGGCGATCACACCCTGGTTTTTCTTATGCTAACCCCTCTGCTGCAGAGCACCCTCCCCCTGATTTTGATGTAGGTACTGGAGGCGAAATTGTGGAGAGAAAGAAGTCTGTGCTGGAAGAAACACTTGATAAATTCATAAAGAGCTCCGACAACAGATTCGGCAAGGTGGAGAATGAGGTGAAAGGGATGACCAATCACATGCAACTGATGACAAAGCATCTGCAGATGATAGACACCCAGTTGAGCCAGATTTCCGCCACCTTAGGAAATCAACACAAGCCGGGGCAACTTCCGAGCATGACGGAAAAAAATCCAGCAAGGGAAAAGTCAGTCAATGCCATCTCGCTTCGATCTGGAAGGAGATATGAAGGTCCGAGCAACCCGGAAGGAGGATTGAATGAAGCAGAGGAGGAAAATCCCGCAGAAGACTGCTCTGTCTCGGCCGAGATGGATTCCATCCCGGTCGAGGCAGAGGGAAGCAGGACGGCCGAGATTGAAGACGACACGGCCGAGATAGATCAACCCAGCCCGGCCGAGACAAGCCAAGAACGGCCGGGACAGAAGAAGAGCAGGACGGCCGAGATCGATGCATCCCGGTCGAAACAGAAGCCCAGACTGGGAGAGAAAGAGAAAGAGAAGGAGGAAAGAAGAGTTGATCCAGCCGCTCCCATGCCTTTCCCGCAGAGATTCGCAAAGAGAAGGGAGGATTCTAAATTCAAGAATTTTGTTGAAAATTTAAAAAAGGTTAATATTAACATTCCTCTTGTTGAAGCTCTCAGGGAGATACCAGGTTACATGAAGTTCCTCAGAAGACTGATGAGCGAAAAGAAGCAATTCATGGAGAATGAGACAGTGAATATTCATGAGGAGTGCAGTTTACTGTTGCAGAAGCAGATCCCGATCAAGAGGTCTGACCCAGGATGCTTCTCGATACCTATCGAGATCGGAGGCAAAGAGTTCCAGAACGTGCTTTGTGACACCGGGGCGAGCATCAACCTGATGCCCTGGTCCATCTACAAGAAGCTGGAAATCGGAGAGATGAGGACGACTACAATTACCCTCCAGATGGCGGACCGATCTGTGTCCAAGCCTAAAGGTATCGTTGAAGATGTTCTTATACGTGTTGGGCATTTAATCTTCCCTGCAGATTTCGTCATCCACGACATGAAGGAAGATGCCAACACTCCGATGATCCTGGGAAGAGAGTTCCTCGACATAGCTGGTGTCCTGATCGACTGCAAGAAGGGAGAGATCACACTGAGAGGTAATGAAGAGTCCATTACCTTCTGCATCGACAAGAACAAGAGGAAAGGAGAGTGCAATTGGATCGCTACTGCTGAAGAAGAGGAAGAAGAAGACGATGAGACACCGGAGGAAGAAGAAGAAGCCATCCGGTGGGAACGAGGAAACGAGTCAGTGAAATTGGCAATTAAGCTGCCTCCTTCCGAGTACACCACCGTCATTCAGAACCGGCGTGTCTTCATGATTGATTCAAAGGGTCGACGAGTCTGGACTCGACCGCCTTGGTAAACTAAGCTGAGTCGAGCCACGATGGTAAATAAGGCACTGAATGGGAGGTAACCCATTGTGTTTTCAATTTTTCCCTTTTCATTTCATTATTTTCGATTTTTCTATTTATCACTGCTACTTCACGTTTATTTCATTTTGAAGAAAAAAAATCGAAGTCTGTCTCGGCCGAGACAGAGTCCGCCACGGCCGAGACAAAAACCCGAGATGTGGAATACTTCGACCGATGAGGAGATCGACAAGAAGGCTCCATCCCGGCCAAGATGATGTTCGCCACGGCTGAGATGGAGTGCCAGCAGACACAAATCCACGCCGGGCTGATAAGGTAATAAGGAGATAAAAAGTTGGTGTCTGAGGCCAACAATCAGGTACAGTTTCAAACTCTGAATCCGATTTCCAAACTTATTCTCTCTGACTTTCGAATAAGTTTGGGGGGTTGAAGATTTAAGGGTTTTGAAACTCTTTTCTATTTTTTTACTTGCTTTATTTAAATTTCTGCATGAATAAATTTTTGAATAAAACTCGAGATTGTGGGAATTTGAGCATGTTTGAACCCTAACAAGAATGCGAGATGAGAATTGATTGACTTAGTTTGCGTTGATTGTGATAGTGGTTGAGTATGCCTATGAATGTGAATACCGTAGAATTACTTGTTTTGATACTTGCGTTGGCATGAGACAGATGATGATTTGAGGTTTACTGTGAAAGAAAAATTATCCTGAGTGTGAGTTTTTGAGTCTGAAATTTGATTGTGAGTGTGTCTGCAATTTTGAGTTTCTCTAGAACTTGCTTTGTATCTTTTTCAAGACTGCTAGTGTGCACAGGTTTAGGAAGTGATTTTAGGCCATCTTTGTTTAGCCTATTTTCCCATACACTGTCCTAATTAAATGTTACCCCTAGTCAGCCCTTTTGAGCCTATGATATTTTCTTTCTTTGTCTATGAGTTGGAAATAAATAGGGGAATCAACTCTTGTCTATGAGAGTGGGTTGGGATTCGTTTGAGAAGGATAAGATATTATTATAAGGGTAAAAGCAAAAGAAAAAGTTGGGCTCTAGAAAAGAAGAAAAAGAAAATAAATAGTTGTGGTGTTTGTTAATCCTTATAAGCTCAAATGAATATTCAAAATTGTTTAAGAGCATAAAAGGATGTGTGAAAAAAAAAAAGAAAGAGAGAAAATATGTGAATAAAAGAGCCTTGGTTGATGTTGAATATTATAGGAGATGGGTGGATATCAATAGATAGTGGTTTGATTGATTGACGATTCCCTGATTGATTTTAGTCACTTGGCCAAATATTTCCCTACCCTTCACAAAAGCCTACATTACAACCTTGAATAAAGTCCTTTCTGATCTTAGACTTGTGTGCTCATATTTGCAGTGGAGATTGAGATTATTTGCAAGCCTATGGTAGAACTTGATTTTTATGACTTTTGTGTGATCTCATAATTATCCTAAACACTTGAGTGAATGAGCGAAACACTTCCCATGTGAGTTTTCCACAGTTTACAGATTTTCTGATTCTTTCAAAAGTGTTGATGCTTAGTAGATTTACGAGTTTGAATGTGATGAATCTTGTGAGGCATTGCACTACTCTTCTGCTTGAACTTTTGATTCTTTCTTTTGTTGATTGAGGACAATCAAGTGTTTAAGTTTGGGGGGTTTGATAAGCTCATTTTTCTACTCTCTTATCACATTGTTTTTCCTTTATTGTATGCATTTTAGTACATTTTCTTGAATAAACTGAGCATGAGTGTATATTATAGGGTATTATGCTTGCCATGGTGAGATTTTACAGGTTTTAGGCCAAATCCAATGGAGAACCCGTATCGAAAGCAGCAGATGTTCGAAGAAACAGTCACAAATCCTTCCACCGTTGGAATCTGAGCTAATGGAGCATGGCATTTGAAATATCTTTGAGTTATCTTTCCAACACAACTGGAATCGGATCAATCGGAGTTCGGATGAGAAAGTTATGGCCAAAACCGTGAGACTGCGCAGAAGGGTCAGAAGTGGCAAAACGGTTTCTGTTTCGACCGAAATGAAGGCTATCTCGGCCGAGATAGAAGCATCCATCTCGGCCGTGGTAGGACTTATCTCGGCCGAGACGCGTGATTTTTCAGCCCAAAGTCGTACGAAACTGAAGATTTGAAAGGAAAAGATATCATATCAAGATTGGGACGAATTTTGGAGCCAAGACACCATCCAAGGCCTCAACCCTACTACTATATAAACTCTTCAATAGCTCAGAATTAAAAACCCTTGAGCCTTCTTTTTATCTTTAAGTTTTGAAACCTTTATTTTTCTGTTTTCTTGAGAATTCCTCTTTACTTTTTGTTGAACCTTTACTTTTAATGCAATCTTTATTTTTCCTCGCAATGTTTTCTTTCAATATGTTAGGCTAGAACCCTAAACAGGTTCTAGGGTTTCTCCATCTGTGATGCTTGTTTAGATTTATTTATTCAAACCCTTGGTTTAAACTCTTTGATTTTATTTCGAATCTATTTTCAATTGAAGGATCGAGAGATGAAAATTGGAATAGGTTTTAGTTATTGATTGAAGGACCGAGAGGTGAAAATCGATAATAGGAAGTTAGGGTTTAATACTTTTGATTATCTGTCTGACCAAGAATATTTCAATTGTAGGAAAATCTAGATCTTTATGAAATTGATTAATTGGTGTATTTTGAGACCGAGAGGAGATAGATCACTAATTAGTAATTTAAGTTTTAATTGCCCGACCAAGGAATTAATTCCACAATAAAAGGTTTTCCACCAAAATTGTGTTTTGTGGGTTTGAGTATTTATTTCTTGCATGCTGATCAGTTTGGTAGATTTCCCTAGAATCTGTGCTTTTTTCATATTTGAATTTTCTCTTTAAATTAATTGTTTTGAAAACCCAAAACTCTTTTGAATTGATTTGCCCAAACAAAAGCTTTGAAAACTATATCCAGTATATGATTTCCCTTCGTTGTACTATCCTTGTGGGATCGACCAACCCTGGGTTGTTTATAAATTTATTTGCCCTTTGCTATAATTTGTATGCAGATTTAGCATCGATCACTACCTTAGCCGCTTTTGCACTTTCAGTCATCTCAACTTCCTCCCCATCACTTGGAATGGAATCAATTGAAATACCTGAAACTTCGGGGGAGGAAGGAGCAGGTATGCACTTTCGCCATATGGAGTCTATGGTCTCATCGGGCAGTGTTGAAGAATCCTGCCGTATCCCATCCTGGGACTTTTGATGGGTCAAATCCCAAGGCTCGAAGATATTTCTCATTCTTCTCCTTCACTTACATCTTTAGTTCTTTTGCCAATTGTGATTTGGCTTCTGCAGCGCGCTTGGCAGCGGCTTCCTTGTCAGCAGCTTCCTTCTCAGCAACTTGCTTCTCAGTAGCTTCCTGCTCTGCTAACTGTGCACTTTGCTGTGTAGCTGTCTGCTTGGCTACCTCCGCATCTTCTTCAGCCTCCGCAATTCGTTTCTCAAGGCCACCATCTCCTTGCGTTGCTGCCTTGACTCCTTCAGTTTCAGCAACAATTTGGTCTTCTTGTTGGTCCCAGATCAGAGTATCAATGTATGCAGCGGAATATTTAAAGGGTTCTTGCACTTATCTTGCTAAGGTCTCGACTTAGCAAGTCTTTTAAAAATGTATGTTTAAGTTTAAATAGTACTTAGGTTTATTTCAAGTTATACGACAACACTTGAGGTGTTGTGTTTTAAATCAATAGAAATAGTAAAACATTAAACAGTGAATAACACAATGGTTATAGTGGTTCAAACAAATGTTCTACGTCCACTCTTCAGTCTGCTGACTGGTAATTCACTAAGATTGATTGTACAAGGCAAGACTTGATCTCTAACCTCAAGTAGCTCCTCTGCCTGATCACAGCGCACCTTCAAGACTCCTTGGATGTCAATCTTCTCGGCAAGCACTTAGAGTGAGGACGCACCTCCCTTCTCCTTTGTTGGGAAAATATTCATAAATTACCCTTAGGATCTTATTGTAAAAGGTTTTGTTGGATCAAACCTTAGTAGACGGTCGATCATTGTTGAACATTAGCATAGATTAGCAACTGATGTAATGTCCTGTATAGGGTAAACATCGAGTTGTAATAGAATAGGCCGTTTGGAAGTATTTCAGCAAACATCAAACAATGCTAAAGGAAGACCGCTAGCAATAACAGAATGCTAAGGAGTCAGCATTCGACAAACACATTCTAAACTGCTGAAGATGCTAGCAAACCAAATCAGAGTAGCAGACAAAGCACTTGCTGTGCATGGAGAACAAAAGCATGCTGAAAGAAGATCCAGCATCCCGTACCAGTAGAAGCTCAGCAAAGCAAACCAGAACAACTGCTACACCACCATTCTGACCAACACGCGATGATTAGCCATGTCAGAAGTAGGACGGAAAAGCCTGTCCAAAAGCAGAAAAATTAGTAATTAGCTACCTGCATTTAAGGAGAAAGATCCGTTGTGTCTAAACGGATCTGCCGACTCAAACTTCGAGAACACAACTATAAAAGGCAAGTCAAAGGAAGATGCAGGTGCTGCTCACTCTCTAACCAAACTCGATATACGAAAGATCCCAAAATGCAAAAAGGCAAAAGAGTAGTCCAGTTGAAAGGTACAATTCAGAGATATCCAAAGGCCTTCAACACTCAGAGTGTCTCACTACGTCTGACATTCTTTTGAGTGATTCTTGAACCGCTTCAAGAATCTTCAATCATTGGGATCACTTTTCTTGTAAGGAAAGCATCCAGCAGTCAATTTCCTGTGAAGAAATTGATTAAGGCGGGCATTGAAGCCGAGAACACACGATAGTTCGGAGGGAACTCTAAACTCTTCCAAGTGAGTGGTGAAAGCGAGTTTTACGAAGGTACGCCCTTGACTCAGCCAGAGCCACACCAGGAAAGTCCGGGGTATCGGAAGATAGCCGTAAAGTAGACAGACCTTCAGACGGCTGATTGCTTAATAGGAAAGGCAACTCTTTGTACACCGTATACTTTCTAGTAAAATTCTTAGCGATTCGGCTAAGGAGTGGACGTAGATCATTTGATCGAACCACTATAAATTGTGTGTTGTCTTGTTGTTACTGATTTTCGAACTATTATGTTTTAAAACCTAGTGACTACGTTACAAGTGTATAACTGAAAAAGGTAACCTAAGTAAACTTTAACTAAAATAGAGTTGAGAATAATTTAAATACAAGAAAACGCAATCTATTCCGCTGCACTTTGTGTGTATACTTTATTGTAACCACGACGACTCTGATCATAAGGGACCAACAAGTGGTATCAGAGCAGGAGGTTGAAAAACCGACTGCTTCTAAGTCGCTTAGGACCTAGATCCTAGTCTTTCCTTGCGTCTCTTGTATCTCTGTTTTACATAGCTCAGGTAACGACGAGAATTATCCGATGTCGAATCATGCTCTTCCAAAGTACAAGAAGGATGGATTTGAAACATGGAAAAAGAAGGCCATGATCCAGCTGCAGAGCATACATCCAGAGATGAGGGACATTCTAACAATTGGCCCTATAGAAATCATGAAGGTCAACACTGCACCCCCTGGACCCGCTGGTGGCCAACCTAGACCTGAGATGGTGAGTAAACCCTACGAGGAATGGACTCTTGAAGACAAAAAGTGAGGCCAACTGGAGTTTATCGCCATGAAACTAATTATGAAATGTCTACCTCCCCTAATGTCCAACAAAGCTCTAGATTACGATACCGCAACGGAGATGTGGGATTATGTGTGCGAAGTCTCTCAGGAAACAGAACAAATGAAGCGAAACAAGCTGCAAGTCGTTGTGGACAAGTATGAATCCTTCGCCATGATTCCAGGAGAAACCATTCAGGAGATGGAAGAAAGATTCAACACTATCATCGCAGAACTCAAAAATGTCGGCAAGACATATGACAAAAGGGAAATGAATAACAAAATTATATCCAAGCTTTACCCCAAAAGTGATTGGTTTGTCAAAATGACAAGCATGAGTGAAAAAGATCTCAACAATATGACGACCGCTGAAGTTTTCTCTCAACTTAAGTCGCATGAAATCATCATTCAGCAGTCAAAGAAAAACGAAGCTGCCGTTATACATCCAAACTCCACAAGCGTTGGAACTCAAGAAGACGTAGCTTACTTTGTCAAAAAGGATGGAAACAAATGGAAATCTTCGAGGAAACCTTTCTATAATCAAGAAAAGTCCACACCTGCATCTGCAACACCGTCCAAGGAGACTTCATCAACTTCTACTATCAACGATGAAGATCAAAAGATAGGAGAGCTGGAAGAACAGATGAAAAGGATACAGAAAATGATTCTGGAAGCAAAAGCCTTGTATGGACTGAAGCAAGCACCTCGAGCATGGTATGGAACTTTATCTAAGTTTCTACTCGACAATGGCTTCAAAAAGGGAAGGATTGATCAGACACTCTTCCGTATTAAGGACGAAGGAAGTATTCTACTAGTGCAAATCTACGTTGATGACATCATCTTTGGCTCAAAGAATCAAGCTCTTTGTGACAAATTCTCCAAGCTAATGATGAGTAATTTTCAAATGAGTATGATGGGAAGAATGTCCTATTTCCTTGGACTTCAAGTTCAACAATCAAGTGAAGGAATTTTCATTCATCAAAAGAAATACACGCGAGATCTCATTGCTAAATACTGTTCAGAGAAATCCAAGAGCTTACGGATCCCCATCAGCAATGCGTGTATAGCAGATCTAGAAAAAGAAGGAGAAGCAGTGAATCCTACCTTATATCGAGGGATCATCGGATCTCTGCTATATCTTACAGCCAGCAGACCCGATATATCATATGTTGTGGGACTATGTGCCAGATATCAATCCCAACCAAACAAAACACATCTAGACACAGCGAGGCGAATCATCCGTTACTTAAAGTGCACAGAAGGCTTAGGAATTTGGTATCCAAGAGCCAAAAGTCTAGCCCTGAGTGGATATTCAGATTCTGATTTTAGAGGATGCAAAATCGACAGGAAAAGCACCAGTGGTACATGTCAATTCCTTGGTCATAAATTAATTAGATGGTTCAGCAAAAAGCAGCACTCAGTAGCAACCTCAACCACCGAAGCAGAGTATGTAGCGGCTGCTAGTTGCTGTCAGCAAATTCTGTGGATCCGACAACAACTCCAAGATTATGACATCTCACCTGAATGCGTACCAATCTACTGTGATAACAATAGTGTTATGTGCATCACAAAGAATCCAGTACATCATTCCAGGACAAAACACATTGACATCCGACATCATTTTATCTGTGATCATCAAGAAAAGAAGGATATTGATATTCAGCGAATATGTACTGAGGATCAAATAGCAGACATCTTCACTAAGCCCCTTGCAGAGGATGAATGAGATATTACTCTCATTCTTTCTGGTTTTCTTGGATTTTCTTATGTTATTTTCGGCATATTATGAGGAGACTCTACTATATGTAGTCTGCTAAGTCAATGGCGAAATGACGGATATGCCCCTATCAACTTTCAGCAGATAAATTGTTTCTGCTCAGCAAACTATGAAGGAATGAAGATCATAAGATGAAAGAAAAACATCAAGAGATCGAAATATTCATACATTCTTCACCAAAAGAGGAACATGTCTAGAAGCAGATATTCATTACAAAAGGAAGAGACGGCACTATCAGCCAAACAAAAGAGGAAATACAAGATCTACTACGGAGTTCATTCAGAAAGGCGACACTGGCTTATAGGGATAGAAATCAGCCCCTTGAAGGTTGGATGGACCGTCAGCAATTTCGGGAAAATACTTCTCCATCAACCAGCTGAGCTGCATCCCATTCCGCAGAGGCACGAACGGATAAAGCTTGACAGCTTCCCAGACGTTCTTGAAGATGTATCCGGCCCAGTCAACGGAAGCAGCATCATCCATGGCCATCATCACCTGCCAAACAGATCTTGAGAAATAGAGGTCATAAGGCTCCTCTCCAAGCAGGATTTCATGGGCAATGCGGAACATGACCCAATATGATGTCTTGAGGCCCGAAGCAGGAATGTCAGGGCTGAAATCAAAGCGAGGAGAATGACGTCATTTCTCCCATGCCAGCCATTCTGGAGCCAGTTCCTCTGAAAGATAGTCCTCTACAGACAACGGACCTCGAGGAAGTCCGAAATCAACCGCAAAGGTGTTAGGGATCCAATGGACAAGCTTGTTGTGGAACACCCCATAGATTGAGTTTTGTCCCACATGGCAATCACTGAGGAAATCCCTCAACACTTCCTCCTGAAAACGGTGAGGAGTAGCACACAGAAATTGCGAAAGACCCCCCCACTGCAACGTAGATATGACCTTCACTGCCACATCACATTCATCTATGTAATACCTATCCAGACCTGGCTCATCCAGGATCAGATTGCGTCTGATATCTATGGTTCGTGGAGGAGATTCCATGATTGAAGAAAGGGACCTGACTTTCTTGAAGGAGAAGAAGATTGAAAGTGTGAATCGGGAAAGAAGGAAAGTTGAGATGTTTGGATAATCTCAAACTATGGTATTTATAGAGGATTTCCCATTTATGACGCGAAGAAAGAGAAAAATCTATCTGAAGATCGCAATGATTCATCTCTTGGAAAACGAAACGTCGCCAATAAAGGAATCGACGTGTATGCATGGGAAGTCAAATCATTTTTTTCCAGCAATGGTGAGAAAGGAGTATTGAAAAGTTCGAGGATCTCATCATCACTTTTTTAAATAAGAGCTCTCACAGACTTAACAAATCTTCCGAAGTTGCTGAAAATTAGGATGCTGAGAGGGATCATCCTCTATCAGCATCCTTGAGCGGTTGCTAGTTCAGAAGCAACTATATATCCTAAATCGAGGAGGGATGACTCAAATTTCAGACTTGATGGGACCCAATCAGGCGTAATTAATGCATGCAAACGGCGGCATCAATTGGGGAGACGCCACGTTAGAAACACTTGAGTGTTTCTCGGAGCATGGGAAGCCATATGGAAAGACGCGTTTATTCTGAACTATCGATCTAACACTTCGCAGATTTTCCCTCAACCGTTAGATCTCACATTCAAATTAACCCTACCTTTGCTCTAATCACTGTTCATTTTCTTCTCACCTTTCGAAAATCAGAACAAAATCCCCAATCCTAAAGTCTCCATAGAAATTGAAAAATTACTCCAGATTTTCCCTCACAGACATGGCCACAGACTCTCTAGCCTCATCATCCCAAAAATCTACCTGTCAGAACCATCGCCCTGAATCAAATGAACCACGTCCCTTCAATTTTCCACCAAATTCTGAAGAACCCTTACATATGCGGCATGCACCAAGGTTTACTGGGATTCTAAAGAAAGAAGATGTTGATGATTCCATATCATATGGACAACTTGTCATGATGTCTAAGAAAAAATCCCTAGCCGGCCACACAAAGGAGCAGAGGCATTTGGCTCAAATCATGAAGGATCGGATTCTGTACAAATGTCTTGCTGCTGAACATATCCTGGATTGGATAATGGATATCCTCGATAGCGAACAGGTAACTCAATACTTAACCGCTGAACCATGCATTTTCATCCGCATATGGTTTCTGAATTTTATGCCAGAGCAGTCATGAGTAAAGATGGAAAATCTTTTAAAACTTGTGTTTATGGAAGTATCATTGAAGTAAGTGCCGACATTCTTGCAAAAACTTTTGGTCTTCAGAATGAGGGGGGACGTATATCTCAGTACAAAGTAACGGATTATGATGAGATGGAAAGACGTTGAAATTCTTGGAAGAAGCCTGGAGTACTGAAGGATAGGAAAGGCCATGAGATTACCTTCCGGGCTGCCACACCCATTAACACCCTACAGGATGAATTTAAAATTCTAGCCAAATTAGTGATCAAGATGTTCCAATGTGACGCCGGATCATATTCTGAACTTTTTGCAAAGAATATGCAGTAATGATGGCTCTCACAGACAAAGTAAAAGGAAATTGGGCTGAGTATTTCTTCGAACGATGGGCAGAGCACGCCAAGAACAACGACCACATATCTGTGGATGGAACTTTTTCATCAAATGTTAATTTTGGATTGAAAATAAGCAACTCCTAGAATTGGTCATGCATTCAATGAAAATTGATCAAGGAGTGAAGTTGCTCTCCACTGATTTCATTCCAATCACACGAAAAGCAGCCAATCCTCTTGATTACAAGAAGGCGAAGAAGCTGACTGGTAAATCCAATGTGGATGCGGACAAGCCTACTTCAGATGAGGAAGTAGACGGACGTTCCTTGGGCGAACAAGTATTACAGTTAGCAACACCTATCTCTGCTGAGGAAATCGCAGCATTAACTCAGAACGCTGAAACAGAGCAATGCTTTAAGCAGATTGATGATATTGTAGCTCTCGGAGAGATACCATCTGAACAGATTGAAGAAATTATGGACCAAAAGGCCGCACTCCAGCAGCCACTCGGGATTGGTCAACTTGTTGTTTCGATTTCTTCTGAACAGCAAAAGGATATTGCTCCCACCAGGAACTGAAGGTCTAGTCGACAGCGACTACGCAACATTGCTGAGCTAGCCACTGTCCCTACTAAAAAAGTACTTGACTCACCCCTTTCATCTAAAAGTTTTGATGAACGCTTGAAAGGTGTACGTGAAACTAAACAAAAGCGTGCAAAAAACATGAAGGCACAGGAAATGAAGGAATACAGAAAGGAGATGGATAGAATCACATTCGAAGGAAGGGATCTAAACTTCAAGAGAGTAAAAAGATCTCATCTAGAAAGAGAGAGTCAAAAGGAGAATACTAGTCAAGCACCCGGTGAGGAAGCTGCTGAAGAATCAAGCAGAGCAGCAAAGAAAAGGAAGACAGTAATAGATCCTACTTTGACCGAAAAAGAAATGGATAACCCTACAAAGATTACAACTGCAGCAGACGGCATGACTGATAAAGAGCTAGATATGCTGATTCAATCTGGCGCGTTCAAAGCCACGGAACACTCCAAAGCCAAATCGATTTAATTTCGCGAACCAATTGCCACATCTTATCAAGATAGTAGCTCAGAGGAGAGCGGACCACGAGCAGAGACAAATGATACACATTCCAAAGATAAGGATGCAGGACCATCAGAAATCTCTAAGGAAAGCGCAGATACGCACATGTCTACTACAGAGCATGTTGCTAAGGAAAACTCTGAGGAGACTGAATCTGGAGCCTTCCATGCTAAGGAATCTTCTGACATGGAAAATACTGTTAGGTCTGAAAAGGAACCGTCGGCTGAAGACATGGCTCATACAAATGCTGAAGAATCTAATGTAGCTGAAGTCATTATGGAGGACACCACTGAAGAAACAGAGAAAGACACTGCTGAAGAATCTACTGCAGTAGACGATTCTGTGAAAACAATTGCTGAAGAAGTCCATGTTGCTGAGGAAACAACAGCTGCTGCTGATAATATTGATCAAGCAGATGATACAATGGAACAAGAAGTCTCCTCTGCGGGATTTCTGGATGAATCCACCTGTTCATCGAAATCTAATTCTGAGGGGGAATCTACCGAAGTATTTGATGCCAAAACTCTTCGAAAATACCCCACTCTGCGAAATGAACAACTAAGGATCCCATTTGATGGTTTACCTGGCAAACTTTTTCGCTCACGAAGAGTAGCACAATGGTGTGCTGCTGTCTCGATTAATGAAGATATGAATGCTGATCTCAGAGATTGGAGTGATGAGATCTTAGCCTTCGTAGAGCAAGAAGTAAATAGGGACATTGCAGGAGTATTTTATGTTGAGATTCATGAAGAATAAGAGGAAGGACGAGTGCTTGGTACTCAATTTCGACGATGGAAGACTTATGACTACGTCATGCATGAACTCTGTTTTGAGGAAAGGATGATCATTATCGCTAGAAAAGGTCTTAATTTCTGGCGTTCTGAAGAAATCTGGGCAAATGAGTGGATAGATCAGCCCTCCTGCACGAAACAATATACTGATCAACAAGTAATGGCTCGATTGCAAGCCATCCGTGCACACAGGAAGTTTCTTCCATCTCAGACCCTGCCCAGATCACAGTTTTCCCCAGATAAGAAGTCCTTGGCCCACATGGAACTAACCAAACGACAAAGGGCTGCAATGATTGCTTATCGGAAGCGGAAAGCTGCTTATGAGGAAAAATTGCGAGTTAGAAGTCTCGAACTAGCCGCGATCGAAGAAGAAAAAGAGAAGGAGGCGAGGCGACAGGACTATCTCAAAATTATCAACTTCCAGAAAGAATACACTCGAACCGCAGCCTCACCTCAAGTCTCTGGAACTCAAGGTTCTGACTCAAATCTCGATCAGAATATCGTGAGTGAGTCCATGGAAGTAGATACCAATGTGGTTCTTGATGTTGCCACACAAAGAGTTGACGCAGCAGCTCAAGCATCTGAAATTGCTACAGTGGAAAGAGCAGATGGTGAAGCTACTACATTACCAGGCAATACTGAGATAGTTGTCTCTGAAAATTCCAATGACGCCGAACCAGTCCAAGTATGCTTCCAATCTCTTGTCAACATACTACATAACGCCCTACATCAACGCGATATCCAACAAGCCAGATTCAATGAAGAGGTCCTGAAAGAGGTTGCTGATGTCCGAGGAGCAATCTCTGGAGTGAAAACCTCTGTCTCCGAGGTTCAGCAACAAGTTGGTCAAGTCGCTACCAAGATAACACATGTCGAAGAAACCGTGTCTACGGTACAATCAAATGTGACGACTTTGAGAGTCAATCTTGACGCACACAAGTCCTTCTCCACTTCTGTTTTGGATGCTCTCAAAGAGGGGGAAGAAAGAAGGATTGCTGAACAAGCAAGGATAAAAGCAGAGGAAGCTGAGCTACTGCTGAAAGAAAAAGAATTTGAACGTACAATGATGGAACGGAGAATGAAGTTAGCAGAACAACAAAGAGAAGACCAACGGGCACGTATTGAACAGATGGAGAAATTAATGGCCATGACAATGAAAAAAGTTGAATCTCTTGAGAAGCCAAAACCTCCACCAGATGCACAGAACTAAGGTCATTCTCTATCTTTTTTTTTTGTTTTTTATTTGAACTTCATCATTTTTTTATGATTCTGAATTCTATTTTCCGAGTATGAACAATAGTTGATATACACTCTCTGTATACTCAACGAAAGATGTTTAAATGGTTGCTGAATGCTTTGCTTGTAATTTCGTTTTAACTTCTAAGCTAAGTCTCACCAATCCCTAATAAGCTTTGATTGCACCAAAAAGGGGGAAATTGTTGGGAAAATATTCATAAATTACCCTTAGGATCTTATTGTAAAGGTTTTGTTGGATCAAACCTTAGTAGACGGTCGATCATTGCTGAACATTAGCATAGATTAGCAACTGATGTAATGTCCTGTATAGGGTAAACATCGAGTTGTAATAGAATAGGCCGTTTGGAAGTATTTCAGCAAACATCAAACAATGCTAAAGGAAGACCGCTAGCAATAACAGAATGCTAAGGAGTCAGCATTCAACAAACATATTCTAAACTGCTGAAGAAGCAAGCAAACCAAATCAGAGTAGCAGACAAAGCACTTGCTGTGCATGGAGAACAAAAGCATGCTGAAAGAAGATCCAGCATCCCGTACCAGTAGAAGCTCAGCAAAGCAAACCAGAACGACTGCTACACCGCCATTCTAACCAACACACGATGATTTGCCATGTCAGAAGTAGGACGGAAAAGCCTGTCCAAAAGCAGAAAAATTAGTAATTAGATACCTGCATTTAAGGAAAAAGATCCGTTGTGTCTAAACGGATCTGTCGACTCAAACTTCGAGAACACAGCTATAAAAGGCAAGTCAAAGGAAGATGCAGGTGCTGCTCACTCTCTAACCAAACTCGATATACGAAAGATCTCATAAAGCAAAAAGGCAAAAGAGCAGTCCAGTTGAAAGGTACAATTCAGAGATATTCAAAGGCCTTCAACATTCAGAGTGTCTCACTACGTCTGACATTCTTCTGAGTGATTCTTGAACCGCTTCAAGAATCTTCAATCATTGGGATCACTTTTCTTTTAAGGAAAGCATCCAGCAGTCAATTTCCTGTGAAGAAATTGATTAAGGCGGGCATTGAAGCCGAGAACACACGATAGTTCGGAGGGAACTCTAAACTCTTCCAAGTGAGTGGTAAAAGCCAGTTTTACGAAGGTGCGCCCTTGACTCAGCCAGAGCCACACCAGGAAAGTCCGGGGTATCGGAAGATAGCCGTAAAGCAGACAGACCTTCAGACGGCTGATTGCTTAACAGGAAAGGCAAATCTTTGTACACCGTATACTTTCTAGTAAAATTCTTAGCAATTCGGCTAAGGAGTGGACGTAGGTCATTTGATCGAACCACTATAAATTGTGTGTTGTCTTGTTGTTACTGCTTTTCGAACTATTATGTTTTAAAACCTAGTGACTACGTTACTAGTGTATAACTGAAAAAGGTAACCTAAGTAAACTTTAACTAAAATAGAGTTGAGAATAATTTAAATACAAGAAAACGCAATCTATTCCGCTGCACTTCGTGTGTATACTTTATTATAACCACGACGACTCTGATCATAAGGGACCAACATCCTTGGTCATCGTAATAGGAATTTTAGGGTTCTTCCTGGAACTTATCTCCTTTGTGGCTTGACGCCCGCAATAGTCAACCTTGCAGATCAAGGTGCCTGCTAAGTTCTTTCTTGGATAGAAAGAACTCCAAAGTTTACCTTAGAAGCGAGCTTGTTTGGTCTCGTGATGAACACGGTAGCTTTTGCAATGCCTCGATCCTTTACTGGATTGGGTGTTGAATTTGGCAGAATATTTGCATGTTTTTGCGCATAATTCGAGTTAGTCGTCCCAGAGCTTTTTGGATTCTGCGAATCTTTCTATTTATAGACAAAGATTCAAACATCTTTGTTTGAATCTTTCTGTCCGTTAGACTCTTTTGTTCTGCCCGCCAATCTTCGTTCTTCTTTTTTTAAAACACGCAGAGACTCTTCAGATCCATTCTTTATCTGATTAGCTATTTTCTTATTTGGCCGACTTGTCCGAACGGAACTTTTATCCATGTCTGGAAATCTCCCTTTTGTCATTTGAAACTTTGCCTTATCATTCCAGGAGATTCCTTAAACTCTAAAATTAAAGATTCTTCTATTTCGCGGCTTTATGTTGATTGTTGATTGTTATTGGACGTTTGCTGAGTAGCTATTCATCTGCTGAGATCTCAGCAACTTTGTTGAGATTCAGCAATCTGTTTGCTCCAATCCTTCAGCAGCTTGATGTGTTTGCTGAGAGCGTTCAACAATCTCTGTATGTTTGCTAGCCTTTTGATACTTTGGTGTTTGCTAGCAACTTTAGCAATCTTTGTATTCCCTGACTCCTTCAGTAATCTATTTGCACTTTGCTTGAGTCTTCTAGCAATATTCTTGAACATTGCTAGCTTCTTTAGCAATTTTCATCGATCATGTCTAGCTCTATTTCAACTCGCTTATTATTATCATATAAAAGACTTTTACAATTTCGACACAATTCTAAGTTGCTAGAAACTAGATATGCTAGCTTTGATGCACCAAAACCTATTACAAATACTCAGTAAGAACTAAAGGGGAATGTTCTTAACAATTTCATCATTATAACAATGGCAAAATTCTCAGCCGAATATGGTGGAAGCTTTGTGATATTCATCATCGATGTTTGACCTGCTCGCTAGACAAAAAAAGAGTGCAAGGAAATGGATCCGGTCCTTTGCAACTCAAAGTAGTTTTGTTTATAAAGACGACCTACTCTGATACCACTTGTTGCTCCTAAGATCAGAGTAAGTATAATGTGCAGCAGAAATTTTAAGTTCAAACTTGCACTCACAAACTGTTGGTTCTTGACCAGTTTGTGTTTCAAAAAATAGTTTATCTGCGAGTGGAATTCTTGTAATTCTCTTCAAATATACTTCAACACTAGAATGTGTTGAGTTTAAAACCATTGCAGAAATGTAAAAAATAGTAAACAACAAGGATTTGCAGAGGTTTGGACAACTCGTCATACGTCCTCTCTTCAGACCGTTGTCTGGAAATTCATTAAATCTCTGCTACAGACAGGTCTCGCGATCTATCACTAGCTGGTAGATGCCAATATCTATCATTTCACTAGCTCACTCATCTAGGCCTATGGTCCCTTTGGCTTCGTAGATTTGGAGTGTGGGCACACTACGCAGCCTCCTCCTCCGGAGTTAAGAACTTTATAGTTCCACCCAAACTATCAAACTGGTTGGCTAGATGCTCATAACAATCATTGCTGGAGATCTACAGTGCTTATTATGTTATTTCTAGGAGAGAAATAACACTGATAAAATAACTCGAGCTAAGAAGTTGCGAGTCTCGTGCTCAAGATTTGAAACACAATAGGTTGAGAAACACTCGAGTTTTCACTTATGCAGAGTGTCAGTGATTTTTCTTCATTCCTATATATTTTTTTAGTATCCATTTAGAGACATTAGAGCATCGTTCAATCTGATGCGTCTCTTTTCTTACAAGAGTAGGGAATTTTTCCTGAGGTTCTGCAGCTGCTACGTCCTTTTCTGGGACAGGATGTTGACATTCTACTTTTGTGTCAGACGGCTCCTCCAGTCCGTGGAATCTAAATTGGTTCATGCTTCATTGGTCTTTAAGGAATCTCCATTCTTAAAGACTAATGTTTGATGATTCCCATAACTTTTCTCTTTGTCTCTTCGTGTGAGTGGAAACTGAACTAGTAAACTGGAGATGATCCAGGCTGGTGTCTTCAGTCAGTTTCTCTGAGCCACCAGCTTCAAAATGAAAGCTGGTTTCTCTTTGTCTTTATTAGCTTTGTCAGTTCTATTACAACTCGATATATCCTAAGAGGACTTTACAAGTTTATGCGAACTATGCTAATATAGAGACACTTCTAACTTGGTGGTTTCTGTTCAATTTCAAGATATCAATACAAAAAATGGGTAGGATTACTTCCTAACATTATGCCTACATCCTTGAAGAAGATAAGAGGATTACAATCATCAGTTGTCGAACATAAACAACTGGATTCTCCCCTTAAAATGTTCTTCCCCCACAACAAGTTAAGGTAATAAGAATATATTTCTTAATTAAACAACTGGGGTGGGATAATTGATTACTGGATGCACTGACTGTACCTATCACAGTTCAGTTTTCAATAAACATGTTACATTTTTTAAGACAAAGTGACATTGTCTTTGAAAAGTGCAAAAGACAAATTCATTCATTAAAGTTGATATACAATTACAAAATATACCAGAACTTCCTACTTTATCTCTTTTCATCTTAACCCACTGGTTGGGCTCTTTCTTTTTGAATTCATGTAGGTAGATATGAACTGATACTCCAAAATGTTCGACCACGATAGCAGGTTAAATAACCAGTTCCTTATCACAAATGAGATTCTCACAACTTTCCATTTCCCTCAATATTGAATATGTGAAATAGAAAATCAATGTTCCTTTCTCACTAAAATACCTCTCAGTTTCCATAGAACTTCATTATGAAAGATTGAGGATAGGAAATTAGTTCTCATCCTTTTGAAATTGATGGAAAAGAAAGTCCGAGTGAAATGCCAATTAAGTCAGCTTGTGAGTTGTCCCACTCAGAGTGATCTATTTGATAACTAATGATTCTCATTCATCAGGTGTTATAGTGTTTAGACTATATAAATTGATTAAAGAGGAGTTGAGTTAAATCTCAAGCTATCAATCCAATAGGTTTATTGATGTCCTTTCTTTAGTACTCCCTCTGTCCCGCCGGAATAGTTACATTTTCCTTTTTTGTCTTTCCCGTTAGATTAGTCTCATTTCTTAAAATGGAAATTATTCTCAACTCATCACTAAATTAATAATTTCTCTTAATACTATGTCCTTTTTATTGTGGCAAAAATAAATGGGATTAATCTGATGGGACAAAGGGACTAGCTTAGAAGAATAACTGAGTGAACTACGAATGTTCTCAATTTTATTCTAATTTGTAATCTAATCAAGATAAATTGTTGTCCAAGAGTAGAATAATTTAGTTTTTGTTAGAAACTAGGAAACTGGTTTACTACTTATTTGATGTTTTGGTGTGTCAAAACTAGCTTTTAGTTTCTAGTCAGTTTCTACATGTAATCCTTGTATAGGATGCATTGAGTTGTAATAGAGAAACTAGAAACTGGAAGTTGTGAAGATCGAGAAGACAAAGTTCTAGTTTCTCAACTAGTAACTAGAAAGAGCTCGAGATCTGAAGTATAGTTTTAGAACTAAAACTTGAAGAAACTAGAAATCAGAAGTCTAGTTTCAGAACTAGAAACTTGAAAAGAATTAGAAGACCAGTTTTGGAAATTGGAGTTTCACCTGCAAAGTTACATCAAATGCATGAAGCTAGAAACCAGAAACTTGAAAACTAAAGGAATTTAGTTTTTAGTTTCAAAGTCTTGAAGAGCACATGAAAAATGAGAAGACAAAAGGAATCTGAGTGGAACTCGAGTCTTATCCAAGTCTCTTTAAAGAATGTCGACCAACAATCATGTACGAAGAATATTCAATTTTGAGTTCCTCGGACTGGTATACTTGGTCTGACAGAGCAGGTGAAAGTATACTGCACAAAAGCAAAAGCTGTACAGAGCAAACTACTACATCAAAAAAGAATGGCGATGATTGGACAAAAAGATATTTATCTCTAAAGGACATAAATTCAAACGGTCATCAAATTTGCCTATAAATAGCAGACCACGTGATCATAGGAGAGCACCTAAAACTATTTGATCGAACAAGAGAAAACTCTGTCAAAGTAAATCTCTCTGAATATTTTTGTGTGTTTTTAAGGAACACGAGGCTTAGCTTTCAAGCTTAAGCTATTCATTTGGTGTTATTACTTTTCAAGTAATATACACAACATATAGTTTTCCTTATCGCAATTCTGATTCTCACGAGCAACTGCCAACCACACGACGTTCTTGGAAGAACAGCAAATATCCCATTCTTGTTTGAAGGCTGCGAGGTGCATCCTCACTTCAAGACTGAAGAAGGAATGGAGCAAGTTTTTAGGCGAGTGAGCTAGCAAGCCGACTGACATTGGAATTCGAAGGGCTAGAAATAGATCGTGGGATCTTGTAATTTGCAACTTAGTGAATTACAGGATTAAGTTCCAAAGTGTGGACGTAAGACTTAAGGATCTGAACCACTATAAATATCTTGTCTCATTTATCGCTTTTTATAAGTTTTTGCATTCAAGTTTTCAAGTTGATTTGAAACCTTCAATACTTTCTAAGTATTGAAGTGTACAATTGAAAACTGATAACTTAAATCTATTATAGACAAAGTTAGCTAAATAAGGTTGTTTTAAATTGAAAACTTAAATCTAAGTTTTGGTTTTCAGAGTGCAATCTATTAAAATACTTCCGCAGCATATTAAAACACTCTGATCTAAGGACCAACAAGTGGTATCAGAGTGGCCAGTCCTTACACGCTGGTCGTTTTGAGTTGCTTAGGACTGGATCCATTTCCTTGCACTCGTTTCTCTCTGATTTAGCTCAGGAACATCATGATGATGAACATCACCAAGCTTCCTAAGTACTCTGCTGAGAAGTTCAACATGTGGAAGAAGAGGTCACTCATCATGTTAAAGAATATTCACCCAGAGATGGTTGATGTGATAGCTAATGGATAACTGATGATAAGGCACTAGCACATCTTGACACGATGGCCCACAAACTGATTTTTGAATCTCTACCAGAAGCATTGGTTGATGATAATGCCAATGAAGTATGGGATTTTCTTGGCACTCTAAGCCAATAAAATGATCAAATGAAGCGCAACAAGATGCATATTTGCTTGGACAAATACAAATCCTTCCATATGCTTCCTAGAGAAAATATGAAATCAATGGAAGTTAGGTTCAATGCGATTGTCTGTGAACTGAAAAACTTGGGTAGAGAATACTCAATTGCTGATCTCAATGCAAAAATCTCTAAAAAATGCCCAAGGGTGACTCGTTTGTTAAGACTAGGGGTGTGCAGGATTTGGCCGAAACTGGCCGAACCGGCCAAACCAAATTAATTTGGTCGATTTGGCTGGTTTGAAAAAAATGATTGGTCGGGTTGGTTTGAAAAATCTCAAACCGGATGATTTGGTTTGGCCGACGGTTTGAAGGATGAAACCGGCCGTTTTGGCCGGACCGGCCGTATAAATAATATAATTTTAAATATAAAAATGATAATAAAATATTATTTGATAGAAAGCTAAAATATCAATTATATTGATATATATGTCCGATGCTTATATTCTTTCGAATTGTAACCCTATAAATCAACTTATATATAATTGTTTTTTGCAACCATAATATTATTTATTTATTACTTATCTCATATTTATAATTAATGACAAGCGATACATATTTATATTAGTTTCATTTTGTGTATCATTCTTTCATTAATTTCTAATAATAAAATTGATATACAAGTTACATTTTTTTGTAATATTTTTAGTTGAATAATCTTCAAACTGTTTAAACCAGCTGAACCAAACCGTTTTAATATGGTTTGGCCGGTTTGGTTTGAAATAATTATTTGGCTGGTTTGGTTTGTGAAAATTTCAAACCGTACCTATTGGTTTGGTCCGTACTTTGCCCCTTAAACCGGCCAAACCGGACCGTGCACACTCCTAGTTAAGACTACCAGTTTAAAAGAGAAGGATTTGTCCAAGATGTCGACTAAGGATGTATTTGCCCAACTACAGGCACATGAATGGGACATCCAGATGGTTAACAAGAATGAACCAGTCAGAAATGCTAGTGCACCAGCTTCTAATGATGAGGATGCAGACTTCTTTGTAAAGAGGGACCGAGTGGTCATAAATCAGCATAAAAGAGTGCTCCTACAACATCATACTCCCATAAGAAGGAAGAGGAGACATTAGTTACTAAATTGGAGGAGCATATGAGGAAATTGACCAAGCTCACTGAGAGAGCAAAGGCAAAAACTGAAAGCTTACAGGGAGGTAATCAGAATTTCATTGAAAGAGCACAAAAAACTTGTTTTGAGTGAAATTCTCCCAACCACCTCAAATATGATTTCCCTCTGGTTGATAAAGAGGAGAGAGAAAGATTGAGGAAGGTTTTCGAAAAGAGAGCTTCTAAAGCTGTTGCCAAAGCTATGCTCTCTAGGACTGAAGTACCAGACATTCCCAACAACGATGATGGTTATTACACATCGGATAACGAGTTGGAGGAGGAAGCTCTATTGTTCTTCATGGCTTCTATGGGAAACGATGTCTCATACGACGAAGCTAGAGAACTGGGAACTGAAAAACTGGTAACTGATTCTCAACTCATTTCTAACCTTCTACATGCACAAACGAGGATTCTGAATCTCTTTGCTCGGATTTAGATGATGTCTCCCTTGAATATCTTTCAAAAGAATTTGCAAAATTTCAAGAATTTAAAAACGCTTTAGTCAGTGAAAATGTCTCACTGAAATTTCAAGTTTCTACTTTGACCAACGAGATTGAAAAATCTAGGTCACATAGTGAGGAACTGACAAAACTAAGAGAAGAGCATTCCCTTTTGCTAAAAATTTTAAAATATTTTCTCAGGAATGTGAATCTCTAAAATCCAAAATTGCTAAAGAAGAAAAACTTATTTGCTCACTTTATTCGAGCGCAAGCAAAACCGAAGAAGCTTTGAAAGCTAAAAGAGATCCCTATGATAAATCAGGGTTAGGTTTTGATGAAAATGTTTTGAGCGTTCATGCATCTACTTCTGAAACTGGAGGAAATTCCAGTTTTTAGGTAAAGTTGTTAGACAAAGGAGTAGCTAATATTGGAAAAAACTCCAATTCGGCCGATCAAGTTAAGGACAAAAACTCAGTTCCTAAACTGAATAAACATCAACCTGAAAGGAAGCCAAACTTGACTAGAAATTGGTGAAGCAATATGTTCCAATAGCGAGGAAACTAGTTTCGACAACTAAAATGGTTAAGCAATAGACCAATGTTGCAAGGAAGTCAGTTTCAGGACCAGATTACAAAAATCTGAGATCCTTTTATCATAAATCGTATGAGAAAAGGATCATCCAAGTAGAGGGAACAACTACTTGAGGTCTGAGCCTAATCATATCTCTTTTTCAATGGTTAGGAAGACTACTAACAAGGGATCAGCTTCTCGAGACTCTTTCAGGAAATTAGTTTTCAACGGCTACCACTCCTTCTGCATTGCATTCAGATATCATTTATTATTACAGAATGAAGAGTAAGGTTGAAAAAATTCACCAGAAATCAAGGTGAAGAAAGTGTGGATTCCAAAAGGATTGATTCCTAAAAATAATACTATAGGACCCGCGGAAAATTGAGTACCTAGAGTCTAATTTCTTTTGTGATGCAGGTACAGAGACATCAAAGTCAGTTCCTAAAGAAAAGAAGAGCTTGGATACTGGACAGCTAATGTTCTGCACCTATGACGGGAGAGAGAGATTTGCTCACAAAAACTGGAAATGGCGAGGGGACCACCAGTTGTGTTCGATGATGATTCAAAGGGTTGAGTCATGTGAAAAAGATGCGTGAAGTACAATGGAATCACAATAAAAAAAAATGTATCCTTAGTCACCAACCTCAGTTATAACCTTCTAAGCATTAGCCAACTTATTGAGAATGGTTATGAGGTGAATTTTGCTGAATCTGAGTGCCAGATCGAAGATAAAGACTCCAAAGAGATTATACTCAAAGGCATCATAAAAAGAGGTCTCTATGTTGTAGATTGGGAGAGTGGTCACACTGACACATGCCTTATCGCAACAAGCTCCCAGGAGGCACAAACTGGCTTTCAGAAACAATTAAGCCACCTCAACTACAACTCGATTAGACATCTGGCAAAGCACAAGCTAGTTGAAAGTTTTCCCCAAACTGGATTCAAGAAGGATGGTATTTGTAGAACATGTCAGTTTGGAAAGCAAACTAAAGCTTCATTTAAGAACCATCCAGTAACAGCGAACAATGATAGGGTTCTGGAACTGTTGCACATAGGTTTATATGGACTAATTAAACCACCCACGGTCGGAGTAAAAATATTTACTCTTGTGGTTGTTGATGACTAATTGAGATACAGATGGGTGATGCTAATGAAAACTAAAGATGAAGTCTAAATCCAGCTTTCGGAACTGATTATGAGGGTTTAGAATGACAAAGGAGTGACTGTGAAGAGAATAAGGTCCGATAATGGAACTGAATTTTGCAACGGTTCATTGATGGATTTCTGTGCAAATATTGGAATCAGGCACGAAAAATCTATTGGGTTTTGTATACTGAAATCATTTATTACAATGAGTATACGATTGACTTTTCTCCTATCTGTTAAACAAATTTACATGCACGTAACAATGGTATCCTCCTGTCTCATCGATAGGGACGATCATACGGCTTGTTTTAGATCGCAGAAGACAGTATGATCACTTGACCTAGTGAGACATAAATATTATCACAGCCGAGACAGCGTTGAGGATACATCTGTCCTGATGGCTGCAGCATAGTCGGAAGAAGTAATCTGTCTTGGTTACTTGATATGCTGGTACGCAAGGGTGGCGTATTGATTGGACCACATTGAGATTTATTTGTCTGTCTGACATCAGCGAATACAAGATCTCGTTCTTGATTGAGTCCAAACCCTAACGAAGGTTCAGGGGTATGCACGGGTTGACTGTTGCTTTGATTTGCCATGGTGGAAAGCCTAGGTAACGTGCTTGTATATCCACATTTTGGGTAGCAGCAGTTCATGTAGTACAGCTTGAGACTGAACTTAGGTAACCATATCTGAGTAATAGGATGGGGACATTCCCTGAGGAGCTCAATAATGTTCATCGTGCCAAAGTCTTGCAGGCTGATTAAGTTCAGCACGAGTGATAAGGTTTGAGTGGTACTGCTTAGTAAAATAAGATATTAATTAATTGTAGATAGAGCTTGTCAGAAGCTCCGATTAATTAATGAATATCCGGTAACCTTAAATATGGGGATTCTCATATAAATGCAGCCCGTTCTCACAACGTGGTAATAAAGGGGTAGGTCAGTATTAATTTTGTTGTGAAAAAGAATTAATATTAATTAATTAATTGTGTCCTGGGTTGTGGACATGGGAATTAATTAATTCATAGGTCCACTTTATTATTTGCATTAGGTCCCAGGTTTGGCCCAATTAAATATGCTAAAAAACGGTCCAGTAGCCCATTAGGGTTAAAACCCTAGGTCTATAAATAGACAGCTCTCTCTCTGAAACCCTAGCCAACACAGAACATTCAAATCAGTTTGAAACCCTAGGAAGAGAGAGAGAGGGGTGGCGCCTGTGTGTTTGGGAGTCGAGGGAATTCGACTCCGGCCTACACATCACAAATCTGTAGAATCCTCACCAGTAGCAGATCTAAACAGCATTGGGATGCAGATCTGAAGATCTGATATGGAGAACAAGATTTCTTCCTTTCTATTTTTCTTTTACTAATTTCTATTTCCGCAGATTTAATTGAATCGCGTGGTTGAATTAACGATTGGATATTCAAACGCAAAAGATTGGATCACACTCTACGGATTAACGGTAATCTCTATATCCACGAATTAAATTCAGGAGCATGCTAGGGTTTATGAATTGTTTGTCGTATTCAATATCCATGATTGGTCCTGCTTATTTGGATTTGGTGATTCAGTTCACGGAAAATCCTTACAGTTGGTATCAGAGCCACGTTTCCTGATTCATGGCTCTGTTGAATGCGATTAATTCATTATGCATGTATGAATTTTATTTTGTCGTGGATGGTTTTTGTTCCTCATGGCAACCCGTTTGATTTAATATGCGGTGGTTTATCCGTGTTTGGATTAAATCTATTTTGTAAAATTACAAGAAAATATGTGATTAGATTTGATAGGAAAAATTGTAATAGTTTAGACTATGTAATTTTATTTCAAATCTGTAATTTGGACGGGACGAAGAACAAGATGAAGACCGGCGGGACGAGGGCGATGCACACGGTGCGGCAGGCGGCCGCGCGCGTGCGGTCGCGGCGGACTAGCGGCGGCAGCAGGCTGAGCCTGCGCGGGCGTGTGGCTGTGGGCGGCACACGGTGGCAGGCTCCGCCTGCGCGCGCGTGCGGCAGATGGTGGCGGTGGGCCGCGGCCGCGGGTTGCGGGCGGCAGGGCGGCGGCGCTGGCTGTCATCGGCGGTTGCTGTCCCTGCGGCGGTGGTTCGTGTTTTGGTGGTTCTTCCAATTCGATGTAAGCCCATTAGGGTTTGCAGTTGAGTTGTGGGACCAATTTTCAAATCACAAAACCCTAGATGCCAAAAGATTTGGTGGTTAAAGATTTCAAGGCCCTGAAGATTTGAAAAAGATTTGGAGCTATCCAAAAGATTTATTTTTTCAAATTTTATTAGATAGGATTTATTATCTTATTTTGTGGGGCCACGAGGAATTTTTGTTTGTCTTAATTGTCCTCGTATGATATTTGTTTTATTAATTGCGCAATAAGCATGTGTAGATAATACGAAAAGCATGATTTATTACTTTTATTATTTACAACTTTACAAGCATGCTTATGTGATTAATTTCTTGTTGGATTATATTTTGGGAATTTTTGGGCTCGTTTAATTACATGCAAAATTTTAGAAAATATAATGAAAATGAAATTATTTGTGTGCGCATTTAAGAAACCTTTTGAATAAAAATACTAAGCAATTTTTTTTAAAATCAACAGACCTCCACAAAGCGGTCCTAGGACGTAAGTGCATCTCTCGCTTTAGTAAACGTCTACGAGTGTAGCTTGCTAATTCTCGGAGGTGCATGGGCTGCAGTTGTTGGGATTTCTAGACAAACAATTTAAATCATGTGAATAGGGGGAGGGTTTTGCGTAAACGCCTACGAGTGTAGCTTGCGTAGATCTCTTTCATAAGTATTCTAGGATTGATTTAAATTTTAGATAACAAAAGCTTTAAGGGTTGTGCGATAAGGTTACGTGCCATGCTAAACTGTCTCTTTTGGCTGAAGTTAGCGTCGTAGTTAATCGCTTAGAAGCATCTGAGAATATAATGCGGTTGATGCTTCCCTATTCTTGAAAGATGGCTTGGTCTAAGTTTTATCACTAATTATTAATTTCTAGTGTCTAAAGGTTCCTGACATGGTATGAAATTAAAGAATTGGGGCTTAAAACCTACAATTCTGGTTGAGGGTGACATCGTAAACGTCTACGAGTGTAGCTTGCAGTGGGAACTCTTGGGCTATTAGTGGAAAACATTTGTACTTGATTTATCAAGAGGTTTTCAATGCATTTGTTTTCAAAGTTCTGCATGTATGTTCTTATGTAAGATTCTTTATTGTTTCATATATGTCTATGTCTAATGTCATCAACATTCTTGCACAAAATTTTTTAACTGGTCCAAACTTCCTGAAATGGAAGCACAATCTTGAATACATCCTTATTGCAGAAGAACATATGTTCGTTCTGCAAGTACTTCGTCCTGAAGCGCCCACTGTCGAATCCACTCAAATGGATATAGACTTTTATAAGAAATGGGAGAAATCGAACAATGTAGTCAAGTGCTACATGATGACCACTATGTCGAAAGTCTTACAGCAGCAGCATCAGCACCATAGGGATGCCTATGACATTATGGCCAGTCTGGAGGCGACCTATGGGGAAACTGGTAGAGCCGTCAGATTTAATCTCATGAGGGAAATCGTGAGTAGAAAAATGACTGATGGCAGCTCAGTGAGAGAGCACGTAGTTTCCATGACTCACCTCATGGATGAGCTAACTGTGCATGGTGGAGGTATCGACGCTGAGGCTAAGGTCGATATCATTCTAAACTCTCTACCCAAGTCCTTTGAGAGTTTCAGACTGGATGTTGTCATGAACAAGAAAGAGTACACCCTTAATGAGTTACTCAATGACTTGATGGCAATGGAATCAGTTATGAACCCTCAGAAGGTAATCTCTCTGTTGTACAAGAAAGGGTACACCCTTAGTACACCCTTAATGAGTTACTCAATGACTTGAGGGCAATGTTGTCATGAACAAGAAAGAGTACACCCTTAGCCACTTCTGGTAATCTCTCTGTTGTACCGAAAGGTATGAAGTGAAAAAGGGGATTAAGAAGTGGGCTACGAAGGCACTTGTGAAGGATGGTGGGGCTATGAAAAAGCCTAAAGTGGTGATTGACAGGGACAGGTGCTTCAAGTGTGGTAAGAAAGGACATTGGAAGAAATATTGTCTGGCCAACAAAGCTAGACGAGGTATGCCATTTGCATGTATTACAGTTAGAGAATTAACAGTTATACACTTCAACACTTTCAAGATAAGTGTTGAAGGTTTCAAGATATAAGTTGAAAACTGTTAAATGCGTAAAGTAAGTAAAGCTGTAAACGACACATGATATTTATAGTGGTTTGGAGCCTTCAGTCCTACGTCCACTCTTTGGATATCAGATCCAGAAATTCACTAAGTTATGAAGATACTGTCCTCACGATCTATAGCCAATTGTTGTAGAGACCTCCATCCACAACACAATGGATCACTCGCCCAGGTAGTTGTACTTCACTCCTTCTTCAGTTCGTCGAAGGCTCTGCTTCTTCTCTGTGAACTGGCAGTCGTCGAAGTTCGACTGAGGACAAACCTCCTTTTTCTTTCTTCGGTAGAATGGATGGTTGAGTTCTTCCCGGAACGTACACCGGTTGGCAGTTGCCCATAATAACCTGCTCTTCCTTTGCAAGACCAGGCTGCTATGTTCTTACTCTAAAAGTAAGAACACCAAGTCAGTAGATTAAATCAACAAACTTAATCCACATGTACTCAAGGTCACACGGTGAATCTCAAAATATTCTATTAGCAATGAATGCTTCGTGTTCAATAAATAAACCACGATAATAATGTCTTCTCTCTTGAGAGCGTTTAATGCTTGAGCTTTAACTTTAGTAGAGAGGCAAGTATAAATGTGTTGGAGATTCAAGGATGCGAAGGTTTTCAGAGGTGCAAAGGTTTTTATGTCTCTGTTGTTCCTGCTATTTATAGGTTGGAAACCAGAAAATAGCCGGTAGAGACATTTTGAAGGATGTCCAATCATAGTCCATCCTTTTCTGAAAAGGTCGCCTGATTCTCTACTTTTTCTGCAACACTGTCCTGATTTGCAGGGCAGTTTGTACTTGATGTGTCAGACGCCGAACAACGTTGTAGGCCAGTCGCAACTGAGTGTCTGACTGTCTTTTATCATTGACTTCCTTAGAGTTCTTCTGCGACTGATCGACATCTTACTATGTACGCATTCCTTGACGCAAAAATGTCCTGGTCTGAAACTGTGAGCGCCTCTCGACAGTTTCTTTGTAAGCACTGAATCCACAGTTTGTTTGAATATCCAAGCTTCGACAGGAAAAACTATCTGCGCAGTTTTTCGTACCTTTTGTTTAGCTCTGCTGCTCTTCGTCCATTATGTTTGACAGTTATCTCATCTGAATGGCGTCTTCTTCAAAACTATTCCACAGTTTTGACAAATCTCTTCTCCTAGACTATCACAACTTGATCATCATGTACAAGGATTACATGAGGTAAAAACTCTAAGACCTAGACTTTGGTATATAGTTTTTGACACATCAAAACATCAATTTAAGGTGGGATTTCTACATCAACACCTAACAAAACCATGTCTGAAAGGTAGCAATCCTTTCTTGGCGTTTCACATGCTAAAACGAGCAATCACAGTATCAATATAAATGGCCTAAGATAAGCTTAACATCCTCTTCTTGCGATCACGCAAGACTTTGATCCCAAGGGTGTATCTAGCATCTCCTGGGTCCTTCATTTGAAATTGTTCGGATAATCATTTTTTTATGTCTGACAACACCTTCACATCGTTGTTGAATAGAAGAATGCCATCTACATAAAGTGCAAGGAATACCACGCTTCCACTTACGAATAACACTACACACAACTTTTGGTTTTGCACTGTGAAAATCCATTGGATTTAATCACATCATCAAAACATTTGTTCCATGACCGTGAAGCTTGTTTAAGTCCACACAAGGACTTCTTTAGCTTCCAGACAAGATGCTCTTCACCATCCTTCACATAACCCTTTGGCTACTGCATATAGATGTCACGACCTTTCTCAAGGTACCCATTTAAAAATGCGATTTTGGCATCCATCTACCAGATTTCTAGGTCTGTATGTGCTGCTATGGATAGAAGAATTTGAATAGATTTCAGCATGGCTGCCGGTGAGAAGGTCTCGTCACAATCAATGCTCTTATTTTGACAATAACCTTCACCACCAACCTGGCTTTAAAAGCCGTTATTTCTCCTTTTGAACCTTTCTTCCGTTTGTATACCCATTTGCAACCTATCATCCGAGAGCCATCTGGTAGCGCAAAATTCTGGTATACATCCATAGCGGTAATTGATTCAATTTCTGAATCCATGGCTTTAAGTTATTTTTCTCCATCTTTGTCATTTACTAATTCATCGTATGTCCATGGTCGGTATCATCCAGTCTGTCTTCTGGGATCAAGTTCGAAGACTCTCCCACGAACATATACCACTCGGGTTGGTGAGGTACCCTCCCACTACGACGAATCACCGAAACTCGTCAGTAGTTGGTGCAGTTACTTGTAGCTCAAAGCTTTGCACTGGAGACCGTGCAGTTGGTTCCATACCTTCCATAGGTACACTCAATCTACCACGAGGTTTTCCCAATGGAAACGCATCATCTTTTCCAATTTCTTAGAGAATGATGTCAGTTTTGGATTTGTAGTTTTTCACAAACTCATCCTCCAAGAATCTCAAGTAGGTGTTAACAACAATCTTTTGATCCTCAGGACAATAGAAATAACCACCTTTCGTTTGTTTGGGGTATCTCACGAACAGCATAAGCTTGGACCTATCTTCTAACTTATCAGGTTCATTTGACAAAACATATGTCGGACAACTCCACACACGTATCTTTGACACACTGGGCTTTCTCCCATGCCAGAGTTCCCTGGGTGTCTTAGGAACTGACTTAGAAGGTACTAGGTTTAGCAGGTACGCTATTGTTAATAACGTGTGGCCCCAAAACGAAACAGGCAAGTTTTCATAACTTATCATGGACCTAACCATTTTAAGAAGAGTCTTATTTCTTCTTTCTGCCACACCATTATGCTGAGTGCCCGGTGCGGTCCATTGGGCTGTAATCCTATGCTCTGATAAAAATTGCAAGAACTCGTCACTGAGATACTTACCTCCACGATCAGATCGTAATTACTTAATGGTCTTGTTTAACTTCTTCTCTACTTCCGCCTTGAATTCCTTGAATTTTTCAAAGCATTCAGACTTATAGTGAAGTAAGTAAACATATTCGTATCTCGAGTAATTGTCAATAAAAGTGATGAAATACTTAAGTCCTCCACGAGCTTGCATAGACATCGGTCCACGTAAGTCTGAGTGGATCAATTCCAACACATCACTTGCTCGAGACTAACTTGCCTTTAATGGCATGGTCGTCATATTTCTTTCTATACAGGATTCACAAACTAGATGTGGAACTACCTGGATAGAATCCAACGTTCCATCATCCACGAGTCCCTTTATCCTCTTTAGACTGATGTGACCTAGTCTCAGATGTCATAGATATGTAAGACCTCGTTAGAAGATGAAAACTTTCTCTTCTAATGATTAAATGAGTTATATGCAGCATTCACGGAAGATTCATGCAAACAAGTTATGATATATAGAGAAATTTTCTGTATCCCACGACAGATAACACTTTTATTGCCATTGATAGAAACATGACTATAAAAAATAACTAAAAATCCATCATTTATTAAACGGGAAACACAAATAAGGTTCCGCCAAAAATCTGGTACATATATACAAAATGTCTCTTAAAATCCAAACATTGTCTTGAAAACATAATGTAACATCTCCAAGATATTGATGACATTATTCATAGACATATCTGAAAACAATAATTGATTAACGTAAGAACATTGAAACAAATATGCATTGTAACCTTTTGATAAACCAATACAATTGTTTCCCCCAATTGCCTATGTGCATCTACTGCAAGCTCCTTTCGAAAACGTTTATGGTAGACCACCTAACCAGACCGCTCTTTGAAGTTCCAGTCTTTAATTTCAATCCATGTCATGTATTTTCCAGAAAATGAAATTAATAATCGAAGGTAAAACTAAGACCATGTTCAACCTATCAGAGCAAGGACATCATTCATGAGTTAGTACTTAAGCAACATCTAAGCATTTGACCACAATTTTAACTCCAAAAGTTAAAAGAACAATTAGTCATACACACAAGACCCGTGATGCATGCCTCTTACAACCTTTGTTGTCTCATTTAAAACCATCCTAGAGAACTTATGAACAAATAAAGTAAGCAGCCTACAGTCGTGTAGACATCTACTCACTTCACTGCCCACTTCTCACATGTTTAAATGTCTTATTTAGAAATTTCATGTATTAGAAGTTATGAACAAATAAAGCAAGCAGGCTACGGTCGTGTACACATCTACTCACTCCACTGTCCATTTCTAATAGGATACCGCATTGTGGAGGTCTTATTGGTTTTAATTAAAAATCTTGCTTAGTCTTTTTCTTTCAACAGATTCTTATGCGCATAGATTATTTTATGATCCGTAAATTATGTCAAATCTAAAATTCCATCATAATTCCCAACAAGATTCTGGAATTTATAGACATAATTTAATACATAAAATAAATCACATAAAGCATGTTTCAAACAGTAAATAATAAAGCAATAACATGCTTCCCTATTATCTACAACATGCTTTTAAAAAAATAATAATAAAAGCAGTAGCATGCTTTCCAATTATTTACTAGTGTGCGCATAATAAATCACATCATACAAGAATATAATAAATAAAATAAAAATTATCATGGCCCCCTGATGCAATTACATGGGGAAAAAAAAATTAAACCTATTACAAGGCTTTAATTTAATACAGATCTTCAAACTGGGCTCGCACTCTTTAATTTGAAATCTGCAACTTTGGGTTGAAAAAAAAATAATGCGATTTGGGCCAAAAATTAGGGTTTCGGGCCCATAGAATTAAACAAAACCATAATTTGCAGAAACCCTAGTTTCCAGCAATTTGGGCCGCCTCCGGGCCATCGTGCGCGAGTAGCCCAAACCCTAGAAACCCTGATTTGCAAACCCTAGCAGCAGCTAGGGTTGCAGCCGCAACCCTTCCCAGCAAAAATTGTCGCCGCCAGAGATTGTTTACAGCCTAGCCGCCGCTGCCTCGCAAGGCTTCGCACACACCCAGGGGTGAACATGAGTCAAGCCAGCTTGCAAGCTACTCGGGATCAGCTCGAGAAAAACTCAAAATTGACTCGATTGTAATCGAGCCGATCTCGAGCTTGAGCTATTCGAGTAGTTGTCGAGCTCGAGCTCGAGCTTTGTGATACTCGATTCGACAGGCTCGCGAGCCTTATCGAGCTCAAGCTTAAATCGAGCTTGAGTCGAGCTTGGGTTCGAGCTAGGCTCACGAGCCTTATCGAGCTTAATATAATTTAAATTTTTATTTCTAAATTTATTATTTAATAATAAATAATATAATTTTTTAATTAAAAATTAAAATAAATTAAAACATTCGAGCTGAGTCGAGTTTGACGAGTTTGACCTCGAGTCGAGCTCGAGCTTGAAAATTTAAGCTCGATCGAGCCGAGCTCGAGCTCGAGCTTAGAAATTTCGAGTCAAGCTCGAGCTCGAGCTTGGCCATACTCGGCTCGGCTCGTGATCACCCCTACACACACCAGACATCATGTTGCCTCCTTCCCCTATCGCAAGCACCAGAGTTCCCTTCTCACAGGAGATGCGACTCCACGCATGACACTGCTAGCTCCATCAGCGCGGGGCTGCTATTATAGCCATCCCCGATGACATTTTCCTCCCTCCGTCGTGTGTGCCTTGTAGAGCTTCGTACACCTCAACAGCGACCCCCGCTGGCTGGAGCTGGTGCCGCTTCTCACGTGAGAGAGAGAGAGAGAGAGGATATAGGTCGCATGTTGCTGCTGGGGAGAAAATCCACCGCGTGTGGCTGCTACTTGTAGGGAGCCCCCGCGCGCCGCCTACATGCGGTTGCTGCCCTATTCAACCCACCGGAAATCTACTGCACAGCCTTGTCACTATTCTTGGTCTCATCTTTTTTGTTTACAAATTGGATAAAAAAAATACAATAGATCTAGTCTATACATGATTTTTCCTATCAATCTAATCAAAGATTTTTTCATGATAAAAACCAAACCAAAACCAAAGAGGGGCCACAAGAACAAAAACATCTACGACAAATAAATCCATCCACGAAAAACATTAAATAACATTCATAAACTGATCATCTATATTTGTTTTACGAAAGAGCCATAAAATGAGAACCTAGCTTTGATACCAGTTGTAGGAACTAGTTCTACAATAGGTAATGTGAATCGTCGTTTATTTCTTAACCCTGGATTCGATTTATGGAATATCATAATAAATTTTATGACCAACAAGTAAATGTTGTATGCATGCTCCTATTTAATTTAAGGCGTAGATTCATAGGAATACCTCAACTCCTATGGATTGAATAATGGCGGTAGATGGTTGATGGTGTTCCTACAGATTTAATCTTCTGATTGCTCGATTCAAAAATCTGGTGAGGTTGTGCTATTGGATTGAAACATAACTGGAGGAACTCAATTTTTCCTTTCCCTCCTACTGCAGTAGCTGCCCACTCTCTCACTCTCCCTAGGGTTTCAGTTTTGAAACTTCAAACTTATGTGGAAGTGAGAGAACTGATGTATTTATAGATCTGGAGAATGGATTGTTAGAGTTTAATAAACCCCAATGGGCTCAAGCATTATTGGGCCAGACCTGGGATCAAATGCAAATAATAAAGTGGGTCTCCTATTAATTAATTTCATGTTTAACCCATAACATAATTAATTAATAAATATTAATTCATGCCACCAGAGAATTACTGCTGACCTACCCCTTTATTACCACGTTATTAGGAACGGGTTACATTGACTTGGTTAATCTCCATATTTAAGGTTTCAGACATTCACTAATTAATTCAGCATATAACAATTTGTTGCAATTAATTAATATCTTATTATTCCTAAGTCGTACCACTCAACCCTTATAGCTTATGCTTGAATCAATGATTCAACTTGCAAGACTTAGCATAACGAACCTCGTGAGCTTCCCAAGGAGTGTCACCATCCTGAAACGGATATGGTTATGTAAATCCAGCATAAGGAAACCCCAAACAAACTACCATCACCCAAGATGCAGATATATGAGTACATGTAAAACTCTCCACCATAGCAAGTCAAAGTGACAGTTAAGCCATGTGTGCCCCTCAACTTTCAATAAACTTTAGATACGACCAAGTTACCGAGATCTTTACTCATTCATATGTCAAGTAGAATGGTTCATCTCACTATTGGTCCCATCAATACATTGAGATGTACATGTCATACAAAGTAGTCAAGATAAACCACTTATAGGACTTTTGTGCCGCAGCCTAAACCGACAGCCAAACCAGAATTATCTCATCTATGATAATTGTTGATATCTCGCTAGGTCGAACAATCTATACAATCTTCTGTGATCAAGAACACACCATATGATCTCCTTGTTGACGAGATAAATGGATGTATTTGTTTGCATCATATGATTGTTAATTTACACAGGAGTTGTTTATTATAAGTCATTAATGATTACCAGAATCTCCATCTTTTTCTGAATGATCACTGAAGGTGGAAAGGAACTCTGCTTAGAGATCGTCCCAAGTGCGTATGTTGATGCAATCAAGGACCGTAAACCATGTTTGAGCCTGATCCCGAAGTGAAAAGTTAAACAAGTTCAAGCGGATCACATCCTCCGTTTTGCTTGATAGTCTCACACACCTCCACAAACATCCTGAGGTGTGTGTATGGATCCTCCACAGCTCGGCCACCAAAATGGTTTTGTTGAACCATCTGAATAAAATCGGTTTTGAGTTTAAAGTTATTGGCAATGATGCCAATAACAAATCCCTCATTATCAGGTTGTGGTCTTTACCTCCTCGTCATGGCATTGGAATCCTCATCATCGGAATCATCTTGGCACAACTTTTCTCGTTCAAGCTCTCTTTCTCTACTTGCTGTTTTGGCTATTTTTGCTTCTCTTTCTACCGTCAACTACTTGATTAGCTCTCTCATCTGATCTACCTCTTTGACCAAAAGCATAGCACTCATTATTGTGATTTGAGTTTCAAGCTCCTCCAAGGGTGGCAAGTTTGGATCATCTTCCTCATTTTGATTGTTTGGGGGCTCCATGTTGATGATAGTGTTGTTCTTCTCCTTGTTCTTCCTTCTCCTGACTGTGGCCTTGATTTCTGGGTCGAAGGCTTTGAGTGGTTTGCCCTGAGCCCTCATGTTCATGCAACCTGAGAACAGTATTCAGAAAAATTACCGGCGTCGATCGACATGATGTATGTCAATCAATGCGGGTGACTTGTCTGTGTCGATCGATACAGAGATAAAATTCAAAAACCAACACATGCACACGAACCGGAATCTAACAGTCCCCAGCAACGGTGCCAATTTGATCCACTGTAAAATTACTAATAAATTATAATATAGTGGTCAAATAAATTTTTAAGACCCAAAGGTTGTCGAACCCACAGGGACTGTATGACAATTCTACTCCATATACTAGCTATAGTTTCTAAATCATAATTGTTTGAATAAATTGAAAATAGGGTTTTGATTTGGAATTTAAAGATAACAAAACAAGAATTTGAAGGTTTATGAAAACAATAATTAAAGAGACAAATTTCAGGGCAGATAATCACACTATCAACATGCAAATTCATCAACTCAGCAATGGGGAAAATTAGATTCAAGTGGATTCAATTCCTTGTTTGGCAATTTAAATCCTAGATTACTAACGTATGGCTATCTCCTCTCGGTCTCAAGAACAAATGCTAATCAATCCCAATAATTATCTAATTTAATCCTACAATCAATTTTTCCTTTTGAGATAGAAATAGATTATATTGAATTCCTCTTCCTATTATCAATTTTTACCTTTCGGTCTTTCAATTAATAACTACAAATCTAGATTAATTTCATATCTCGATCCTTCATTAATTATAGATCAGATTAAATTAAAATCAGGAATTAAACCATGCGATTGAGTTTAATCATTAAAGCATGCATAAAGAAGATTATCAAAGCCCTAGAATCTACTAGGGTTTCTAGCCACTAAACATGGATAGAAATAAAGTGCACATATTATTAAAATTCATAAATTAACTTACAAGGAATAGGAACCTTGAAGTCTTGATAAACTCCAACACTAAAATTAATGTTTGAATAATGTAATTAAAGTCTAAAGAGACGTAATTTTCAAGCCCTAGGAGTAGTATTTATAGAGGAGAAAAAAATCTCAACAAGGCATTGGGATAAATTATCAAAATCTTCCAAACTGGGAGAGTTTTCCTTCTTGAGCTTCGGTGTCAATCGACATGGCCTTAATGTGTCGATCTTCCTTTTGCCTCTGCTTTTGGTTGCTGCTGGCTCCTCATGTCGATCGATACAGTGTGTGTCGATCAACATGGAACCCCACGTCGAGCCCTCGTTTTGTCCTACCCTTGGTCGACATCAACCCTCCACATCGATCGACATGCACCACATCGGTCGACATGGAGGGTTTTGCTCATGTTTTTGGCTTGTCATCCACATCGATCGACATCCCGTGCATCCACCAAAATAGCAGCTTTGTCATTCTAGATCTTTTCACCACTTGACCACTTTTTAGCCTCAAAACCTACAAAAACTCATCATTTCAAGCATAACATCCTCTATAATACACTCATGCAAGAAAATAACTAATAACTAAGCCCAAATTAACTAAAACAATGGAGAAAAATATGGATAAGTGAGTGTAAATACGAGCTTATCAAATCCTTAGGACTCGGAGGAGTTGTTGCTATGATTCAGAAGGTGGAGATCAGAAGAGCTATGGGTTGATGAATGGATTGGGTGAACAAAGCATAGATGCAAACAATTAACAGTCAAGCAAGTGAAGAAAAGGCTAAAAGCAATCATATCCTACAGACTGAAAACTGGTACAAATGGTCTCCCATCTCTCAAGACGAAGAATTTTAGGAAGCTGATTCAAATTGAATATCAAATACTCCAACTCGTACAAACTCAGATTGTTTATGAGTTGATCTACAATTTCACTGCACTGAAACTGAATATTCAGCTTCCTCCCCTAGTGACTTCCCCACCAAGACATTATCAGAGAATAGTTGAAGATGTTGTGATGCGTCAATGGGAACAAGAGCACGTGGAAGAAGCAAGGTTGTAAAAATCGTTAATCGATAGTCGGGCGGCACAAGGGCGCCTAGCGCCTAGACCGCATACTCGGGGCCTAATCGGCGCCTACTCGGTCATTAAAAAATATACTATTTATTTATTTTATTACAGTCAATTATCATTTTCTCTACTCTAGCTACCTATTTTTCTTTTCCCGGTAAGTCCCCAGACAGCTTTTTCCTTTTTCCCATGCTTTTTTCCACTTTCAATAAATTATCTTTTCATCTCAATTTATATTTTTTGTTTCCCAATATGGATCATATTTTCCCCCACTCTTAAAACTCTATTTTGAATTCTTTTTTTAGTTTTCAAGATGGCTCCTCTACTTCTCCATCGTTTGAATACACTTATTTGACACAGGTGACTCGTAAAACTGATTTCATTCGTTCTTCATACTATTATGATTTTTTTATTTTTCATTCATCAAAAGCGTGTAGATTCAAGAAGATATCTCTTCTTCTCGACCAGAATATCTTTTTGCCGGTCACAGCGAACGTCCGCTAAGCCTGGCTAACTCCAACTAGCAACTTTCAGCTCCACCTAAACTGATCAACCGAATATAATGGCGATTAGGGGTTTATTGGTGCGGGCAGGGGCCGCCGAGCATCTCGGCGCCGATTCTGTAGCCGCCTAGCCCGCATTTTTCAACATTAGGAAGAAGAAGACCGAGCAGTCCGTGCTCATAAAGAAGAAGAAGATTGATGGAAGTGGATCATTCTAGCTGGCCATCTATTGCATATAAATTTGGAGGAACCTACTGTCGAGGATCCATATGATCAAACAACTCAAACCACTTACATCAATCCACCAGAAGTAGCCTTGAATAAAGAGCAACTACTTGCAGAGATCAAACAATTCGTTGCTGATCAGGTGAAATCTCAGATGGACATAGCCAAACAAGAGCTAAGCAAGTCCATGGGAGAAAAACTCTACACAATGACATCAATGGTCACCACCTTTTCTGGATGTGCTCAAAGAGGGGGGAAGAGTTAAGAAGAAAGCTGGATGAGGAGCGCAGAACATATGAGGAAGAAGCGAAGAGCTAAAGAAGAGAAGCTCGAGCAAGAGGTAGAGGAGGAGGAGGAGCAGAAGAAGAGAGGAGTGCGTGGAAGCTGAATGGTTGAGGCATGAGGTTGAGATGAGCAAGCTCAGAAATTCGGCCACCTCCATGGAAGACATAGTCAAACTCGTAGCTGGCTCCTCTGGAACAAAATGAAGACCTTTCTCCCCTTATCTAGAAAAAGCCAACCTGGCTCTTTGCTGCAATCCTGTCTCTTTGTTGTTTTTTGTAAAGCTCTGATATCTTGTATAGACTCCCGTTACTTTTCATTTTAATTGTAAAGAACACATCATAAATGGAAAACTGATTGGTTGATGACAAAATCTTTTTGTCCAACTGAGAGTCAATTTTGAGCTGAATTTACACACTCCAGTGTAATGAGCATAGTTATTTTGTTGTGCTATGATACTTATGATTTTTTGTGTTTCTCCATTCTTATATTCAAATTATTATCAAGAAATATCTCTCCCAGTTTGAGGGGGAAGATATTAAGTAGAGCATGTTGTGTCTAAGGAGGTGATTTCCTTAAGTTTGTAGTTTGATAATTCTTCCTTTGTAAAAACTCGAAAAATCAGTTGCTCCACATTGGCTAGCTTAGGTTGTTGAATAAGTAGATGGCTGGAAAATTGATAAGAAATTTAGTTGTTAGAAATTTTCTTTTCCTTATTTTTTGTTGTGTTTTGGTGGGTCAAAACTAGTCTAGAAAGTCTTTACATTAGGCCCAATTTTGTTCTTAAATGTAAAGTCCTGTAAGGTCTTTAATCGAGATGTAATTGGAGCTGATCGAAGAACAGACTAAAGAGATCAGTTTGTGGATGTCTCAGACAAGCTAAAGATTGGAATAGAACTGATCACTCTTGAACTAATCAGTATGGATCTCGTTAGTTTGGAACTAACAAGTTTGGAAAAAAATTAGTATGGAATTGATCAGTTTGGAACTCACCAGTTTGGGGATCAACGTTCAAACTAGTGACGCCAGATAACATGGACTTGCCAGACTTACGACATCAGCATGGAATCTCTAGTTCCAATCCCCGCGCATAGAGACAAAGAGAATCATTTGAGGAATGGTGCTGACAAGTTCAGACTTAAGGATTGGAGATTTCTTAAGGTCTACAAACTCAAGACTTTAGTATTGATTCCTCAGACTGATTAATACAACTGTTCTGACATAAAGGTGAATAGTCAACACTCAAAGTCAGAAAAGCAGGAGGAGGCGCAGGCTTTTCGGAAAAGCACCTGTTCGCCGCAGAGAACAAAAACATCGAATTGGACACCATTCAATTTGTATATAAACGGCTATAAATTCAAATCTCTGGATCCCCAACTATAAATAGCTGAGGACTTCAAGAGACTCAACACCAAATATCTTATTTTCAAAGTGAGCCAAAACTCTGTCAAAGTACTTACTCAACCATTCAAGGTTTTTCATAAGCTTACCATGTGTTATTTAGTGAACACGCGAATCAGAACATCCTATTCTTAAGTTTATTGGTGTTCTTTCTCTCCAAGAAATAACACAGCAGTCAAGTACACTCTGTACATTAACTATCACAGGCTTTTAGCCGCAAGACAGTCAATTCCGGGGAGAACTCTAAAAACCCCAATTCCAGCTAGGCGGCTGCGTGGTGTGCCCACACTCCAAGAAGCTGAGAAGTGAATGACGAACAAAGGACGGGGCGTGTAAACTAGTAGACTGGTGGACGAGGTATTCATCAGCTAGGGATAGATCATGGGAGCACGTGTAATCCCACACTTAGTGGATTTCCAAACATTGTCTGAAGAGTGGATGTAGGACTTTTGTGTCCGAACCACTATAAACCTTTGTTGTTTATAACTTTCTGTTATCAGTTTTATTATCTTTTAAACTTAGCACTAAAGTATTGAAGTATATCTTGAAATTGATTAACGACTATAGTGACCTTAAAAGCTAAGTCTTGACAAACCAAAATGGTATAGAATCACCAATTTGGATAAGTGCAAGTACATTAAAATTTATGTTGTGCACTAATTTGATCTTGGGACCAACAGTTAGTATGCAATTATAAAATAATTATATTATATTATATTATATTATACTCTCTCCGTCCCGTCATATTATAGGGACAGAGGATAATGCACAACAACCAAGTGTTGTTAGTGTAAAAGAATTAATATTTTATTGGTGAGTGTGAAAAAATTTACCTTTTTAGGAAATGAGACTAATAAATGGGACATACCAAAAAGGAATATGGGACTAATTTGACGGCACGGAGGGAGTATTATATATATATATATATATATATATATATAAGGTAGTGATCAGGTGAGAATATGAGTTACTATGAGAAATAAGAATAGATCTCGCGCGTCCATCTCATCAAATCAACGAACATGATTCATTCTCAGCAAATTGAAAAATGCGGCATTTTTGCCCCAATATCCTGCAGTAAAGGCTAAAACTATAAAAATACTCAAACACAAACAGCAACCTGCATTTTAAGCCCGATTTACTTCATTTTTAGCTCGATTTACTTCATTTTTACATAAATACGAATTAAAAAAATAAAACTACACTGCATTAACTGTCGTAAGTTCATTTTTTAACATCCTACGTGCATTTATAAGAATGCTATCATGCATTGTTGGTTACATTCTTATTGACTTTAACACAATTTCATGAATCACGATATGTCAACTTTTTACATTTTGCACACATTATCATTGGTTTATCCAACATTCTAAGAGCTTTCTCATTCCTCGAAGCAATTCGGCTTCCACTGCCTTTGGTTTTCACAATAATTGGAGGCAGCACTTCAATATTTTCAGGAACCGATCGACCATAAAAACCTTCAAACATCTTCTTCTTCAAAGCAGCAACACGAGCACAGTCCCTATAAAACTCAATACCATCATCAACAGTTCTAAAAACTCTGCCCTTAAAACGCTTCATCTCATCAATACACTTCAGAATAAATGAACCTGTAAGATACAAAAATGCATAAATTTAACACTAAAGATGCACAATATAAAAGTAAAAATGAACGGCGATCTGAATAAAATAATTTTTTTTAAACTATATTCATGCACAGTTAACAAAATCGAGACCGAACACGAATGCGAAATCCAGATACAAAGAAAAAAAATATGATCGACAGAAAAAATATAAATCAAATCGAACGAATAAGGAAGAAGAAATCAAATCGCGCGAAGAAAGGAATAAAAGATATGCAAGATACAAAAATGCATAAATTTAACACTAAAGATGCACAATATAAAAGTAAAAATGAACGTCGATCTGAATAAAATAAATTTTTTAAAACTATATTCATGCACAATTAACAAAGTCGAGATCGAACACAAATACGAAATCCAGAAAGAAAGAAAAAAAATTGATCGACAGAAGAAATATAAATCAAATCGAACGAAGAACGAAGAAGAAATCAAATCGCGCGAAGAAAGGAATAAAAAATATGATGAGATACTATTTCAGATTTTAAAAAAAGCTAAAATTACAAAAATAACCTTAATTTTGCTACACTGCAGTATAATCGAGGAAAACTGAACACGGAGTGAAATAGATCATGAGCGTTGAAATCACAAAATCAAAGGCTGGGATTTATTCTCATTTCTCATACTAAAAACTATTCTCATATGATCACTACTATATATATATATATATATAAATAAAATAATAAATACTTAAGTTTAATAAAAATTAAAAATAAAAAAATCTTAATTTTCTCAGCTCAACGGATTAACTCAAAAATCGAAGGGTTGGGTTTAAAGTTGAGAATTTCCAACCCAGAAAAAGTTACAACCCATTAAACTCGAATTAATTAACCTATAGTTTGATAGAGCTAGCTTCAAATATGACAAGTTAGACCCATTTGACATCCTTATTGATAATGTATAGAATTATATTCTTACCGGAAAAGGGCGATGCAAATTACTCAGTCTTTTCAATTTCTAAGCAATCCCAGGTATTCAACAAAAATAAATTAAAAATTCTTACTCTTTAATTAATATTTATGAACAAAATCTTAAATTTAGAAAAGTTAAAAATCTTGACTTTGAGTTGATCACATTTAATAATTGAATATTAATAAAAGTTTTTGTATCATCTAGTTAACTAGATGGAATCTTACGTAAAATATAAATTTATGTAAAAAAAAAAAAAAGCAATATATTTAATTGTTAAATTGGGAAATGAACAATTATAGTAGTGGAAGCATTTTAAAATATCCAATTTTATAAAATATATCTTGAAAATATCTATTTTGTATAACACATCATAAAAATACTTAAAAATAAATTTTACATGGGAATTTACTTTTAGGGAAAACCGGTGCAATTATTGATATTATGATTATGATGATATCATTACCAAAAATATATTTATAATAATTTTTGGAAGCAAAATATTAATAAGGGCAATAAAAATAAATTTAAAATATTTTTTTTGGTATGAATTGAGTTACCATTTGATTCATCAAACAAATTGGTTAAATAAATTTTTTGAGAATTTTAAAGTATTAAGAACCGACAAAAAAAATTGGTTAAATAAATTTTTTAAAGAGTTTGTTTCATAAATTTAAAATATTTTTAATTGGGTAAGAACCGAATCTGAATCGATCAAGATTCTGACTTGATACAGACAGGTTCACACCCGATTCAAACTTACATGTGTAACTTACATCATCTGTTCAATTAATTTGCCCATCTCCTAAAAATATACTAAGACTACCCACTATGGTGGGTTGTGATAGGTTGTGGGGGTGAGGTGGAGGGTGAGGTGGGAAGAGAGAGAAGAGAGCATGGGTCTGCAACCTCCTGCAACATTTATGCTGTCCAATCAGAAGTTGCCACTTGGCAGCTTCTGGTTGGACAGTTATATATTAAGGTAATTTAATTTTAAATGACAAAAAATATATATAATTAAAAAATATATATATATAATTTATATCAAAATTCATCATATTTTTTCTCTATAAATATAACCTAATATTGATGTATTTCACAAACAAACTAAATCTCTTCTTTTTCTTGCATTAATTCTTAAGTTTTCTAATCTTGAAGTTATGGATCCAAATCATCCAAATTTTTTCTTCAACCCTCAAAATTATCCAACCTCCCACAATTATCTAAATTTGCACTTTTTCAATAATAGTCATTCTATTTATAATATCTTTTAATTCTATTTATGAATTTAAATTATATTTTTCTATATTTTGTAGATTTCTAAAAATTGAATTAAAATTAATATAAATAATATATAGAAATAAAATAAAGTAAAAAAAAATAAATTGTAGGTTGTTGAAAGTTATTGTAGTGAGTGAAAATTGAATTAGGTTGTGGGTTGTATATGTGGAGGAGAGAGAAATTTAAAAAGTTGGGTTGTATTGGGTTGTTGAGGTTATGATAGTGGATAGTCTAACTAAATTTCAAGAATACTTGTCAATCGATTTCATTATAAAAAAATAAAATTGAGTTGATCTCCTGAGAGACGGTCTCATCATTTTTTTATTATGAGACGGACTTTAATACATCATTTCAATAAGTTAAATACATCATTTTATTTTTCAAAATTACATTATTTGCAACAAAGAAATACATCATTTACAATAAAGAAATAGATTATTTCATTAAGTTCATCTCATAATAAAAATGGTGAGACATCATTTATAATAAAAAAACACACCATTTCATTAAATTCGTCTCACAATAAAAATGATGAGACCGTCTCATATGAGAATTTGTCAATAAAATTATTGCTCATATGCACGTGAAATTAAAAATAAAGTATTGCTCAAGTAGCATCTTTATTTTTATGTTAGAATCATACATTGTTTCAACTTATGATATCCCGGCGATTCGTATCGTGTTAAGATTTTGACCGATACAGACCTAATTCAGACCCAGATTTGACCCAAATCTGACTGTGCAATGTGATTCCGTATTAGGAAATTTTTTAGGAATTTCCTTATATTATATTATTTTGGTGGGTCAAGAATGTAAAAATTATTTTGGTTTGTCTCTAGATTAGTTTCAGTATAGTCGAAAAATGTAAAGTCCTGTATAGAATTTGTATCGAGTTGTAAGCTAGAGCTAATCTGAAGACCAGACTGGTTAATCAGTTTGGACTGCGCAAAGACTCAACAAACTAAGGTTCGAGCCGAACTTGCAAGTCTGGGATTTTATGAGTCTGGACTGATAAGTTTGGGTTCACCAAGTATGGGACCAACAAGTATAGTTCTATTCGACCACAAACTTACTTGTATAGGGACCGAGCGTATATTGATGGATGGCATCATCAGCATGGATTTCTAAGTCTCAGTCCCATCGCAAAGAGACAAAGAGAATTATTTGAGTAATGTATTAACAAGTACAGACTTTAAGAATTAGAGATTCCTTAAAGTCTGCAAGAACAAAACTCCAAGTTTCGATACCTAGGAGAACCAGTCCAAGATTCCTCAAACTGAAGAGACTGTTGTTCTAACACAAAGGTGAACAGTCACTGTCCTCATCAGAAAAAAAAAAAAAAAAAAAAAGCGGAACAGGTGCAAATATCTGGAAAAAGCAACACCTACCCGTCTGTAGTCGCAGTCAACAGAGACTTCCGATTGGACATCTTCCAATCTGTTCCTAACGGATATTTATTTCAAACCTTCAAACCTCACGACTATAAATATTGGAGGATCAACGACAGAAGAAGGTTACAATTTACAAAATTACGAAAACTAACCTAACTTGCAAACTTGTTGATTCTCTCAAAGTTAGAGGTTGTTACAATAGTGAACATGAGACTCAGAAATCCTGTTCTTGAGTTATTTTCTTGCTAATTTTTTTCTTTAAGAAAGATTACAACTGTCAAGTACATCTCGCACTCTAACTCTTACGGGCTTATTGTCGTTGTGCTGAAGTTTCGGGGAAATTTTAAACACCTCATTCCGATAATGAGGAGGCTGCGTGGTGTGCCCACACTCCAAGGAGTTGCGAAGTGAAGGACGAGCAAAGGACCAGGCCAGTGAGCTCGTGGACTGAAGGACGAGGAATTCTTTAGCAAGCGATAGATCATAGGAGTACCTTGTAAATACACGTAGTGGATTTCGAGACTTGTGTCTGAAGAGTGGATGTAGGACTTTTTAATCCGAACCACTATAAACTCTTTTGTCATTTACTGCTTTCATACTTGTTATCAGCTTACTTACTTTTAAAACTCGACACTAAGTGTTGTAGTATACTCTAAAAATTGACACTAAACACACTTAACACTAAATACATGAACTAAAGATTTGACAAATCAAGATGAAACGTCACCAAAAGCTTGGATAAGTGCAAGTTTACCGAATCAATTAAATTATATTCTTCTGTGAATTTATGATTACTCTGATAAATTTGGGACCAACATTCAGACACAAGTCTGAACCGAGTCTGAACTGATTGGGTTCAATTTTTTAAAAAAATTTTAAGATATCAAGATGTGGGTATTTTGAAAGATTCTGAATCAGAATCGGTAAAAATTTACTTAAATAATATAAAATTTAAAATTTAATTCAAAATTTTTTTAATAAAAAATGACACCTAAAAAACTGAATTTGGCAAATTTTAGCTCACAAATGTACTTTTTAGATATTTTTGTGATGTGTTATTAAAATAAATATTTTTATATGTATATAAGGCATAATATATATTTTTATGATAGTTTATTAGAAATAGTTATTTTTAATGTGTATAAAATATAATGAGTTGGTCATCTCAGAGACGGTCTCAACATTTTTTTATTGTGAGACGAATCTTAATAAAGCATTTCAATAAGTTAAATATATAATTTTATTTTTAAAAATTACATTATTTGCAACAAAAAAATACTCCCTCCGTCCCATATTATTTAACACGGAGGAAGTGACACATGAACCAAGACAAATAGTAAATAAATGTTTAAAGAAAGATTAATTCAAAAAATATTAATAAAATAATCATTAATTACAATCTTAAAAAAGTCAAGAAATATAGGCGGAGTGATTTACATTATGTTTTGTTAATAATTATTAGTTAATTTTGATTATATTTTGTTAATTTTTTGCCAAATAAAGAAACATGTTTAATAAATTGGAGGGAGTACATCATTTATAATAAACAAACATATCATTTTATTAAATTCATTTCATAATAGAAATGATTAGATCTGAGAATTTGCCAAATATAATTGGTATTTTGTAATTTTTTTCATTACAGTATTTCTGGCTAGAGCTTCACGCCACCGCATTCGTCACCACCCCCCGCCCAATCCACCACCCCACTCAATCCATCCCGCAATTCTCTTCTCCATCATTAGATTCCTCTTCCACTGCCTTCTTCTTTTTCCCCACCACTTCTCTCTTCCTATACATACATTCCCCCTTGTCTGTATCACTTTCCTCCCTCCATACACTTTCCTTCACATTCAATCAACGTTTTCCAACATCCCTTTCCCCTTTAGTGTTGTTTCCTCAATTGGGTTTCTCTCGGTTTTTCTTCCCAATTGAGAAAAGCCCAACATAATTCTACACAAATAAACACTATATAAATGGGTAACATCAGCAGCAGCGGCGTGCACGGCCGGAGAAGAAACTCGAGCCGGCGGAGCCACCCACCTCCGCCGCCACCGCAGGCTCCGCAGCCGGAGATAACCGCCAACCGATACGTCTTTGCGGCGGCAACTCCCTACCCACCGTCGCAATACTCCAACCCTAACGCGCCGCCGTATTATCCGTACCCCAGTTATTACCCGCCGCCGCCTTCGGCGGCGATGCCGATGCCCCTGCCGGCGCCGTACGACCACCACCATCCAGCAGCACATGCTAATTGGGTTAATGGGCGATACCCGTATGGGCCCATGATGCAGCCTACTCCGCCGCCGTATGTGGAACATCAGAAGGCGGTGACGATTCGAAACGATGTTAATCTGAAGAAGGAGACGCTGAGAATCGAGCCTGATGAGGAAAACCCCGGGAAGTATCTTGTTGCGTTCACATACGATGCCACAGTGGCCGGAAGGTACAGCTGTGTTTTCGCGTCCCTATTATTCATGTTCTTTTAGTTCTGAGTTTTGTGTATTCTCTGTTGATGATTGATGAAGTTATTGAGTTCATCCCTTCTTGTGAAATTTATTGATGGTTGATGATATGATTTGGGCTGATCATGTTTAAAACTTTTGTGATTACGAGCTTTTTCCGCTTCCTTTTATCAGTTATTCTTGCGTACTAGTTGTAGTAGTTTTGATTTTTGTGTGGGGTATCTGCACTGATTGATGTGTTTATTGGTTCTTTTCTCTGAAAACTTACCATCCCTTCAGTTTTGCTGCTTTTGTAGGGTACAAATTTGTCAATCTAGAGATCATAATTGATTTAAGTAGTTGGTAGAGTGATAAACTGTGGCTAATTCAGAAAATTCTTTTCTTTGGAACTGAGAATTACAAATGCCTTCGTCTCAAAGATTGCTAATGACTAGGCCATAGGATATTTTCAGAATTGTGGCAAGTAGACTTATAATCTTATATGAGTTTCAGCTGGAATATCTCTGTTCTATGTGAATTTTAGAGCCTCGCAGTATCATTTACAACTTACAAGTGAGAGGTAATGGATAAGAATCACATTCTGATACATTCATCAAGGTATCATTTTTGTTTAGAATGTGCAGATGGCCAAGATCTTACTATGCTGCAACCTTGTGGATATGTTAGCTGTTTTTATGATTGATTCTATTTTCAAATCCTTGTTTGCAGTATTACCATTATTTTCTTTGCTAAGGAGGGTGAAGATTGTTGCTTAACACCAATGAAAGAAAGCTTGCATCCGCCCATTGTTGTGAATTTTGAACAAGGACTGGCCCAGAAATTCAAACAACCCTCTGGAACTGGGATAGACCTTTCAGTGTTTGAGGAGGGAGAATTGTTCAAAGACGGGGACATGGATGTTTATCCATTAGCTGTCAAAGCAGAGGCATCTTCAGACAATCAAAGTGGAAGCTCTGACAATGGGTCCTCAAACTCCCAGATAACGCAGGCAGTGTTTGAGAAAGATAAAGGTGAATATCATGTAAGAGTGGTGAAGCAGATATTATGGGTGAATGGTATGAGGTATGAATTACAAGAGATATACGGCATTGGAAATTCTGTTGAGGGTGAATTCGACGCTAATGATCCTGGAAAAGAATGTGTTATATGCCTCTCTGAACCTCGAGACACTACAGTCCTTCCCTGTAGACACATGGTACCATCTACTTCTAGCGCATTCTCTAAAAGCATGTTGCTGTCTCCATATTTATTTCTTTACTGAAGCATGATCAGAATTTTGTGAGAATATTACCTCCTCCATTAAATATGAATTCGCTGAATCAATAGGATCAAGGTTCCTCTTAATTGTTTGTTACTGACATATATTCTTGGTGACACAGTGCATGTGCAGTGAGTGTGCAAAAGTCCTGAGATTCCAAACAAACAGGTGTCCGATATGCAGACAACCAGTCGAGCGCCTTTTAGAGATCAAGGTCAACAATGGGAGCGATGAATAACCAAAGAAAAGAAAATAGCTGATGCTGCTGCAGCCAGCTGGTTCTGTAAAGTTCTTGTAATCTTAAAATATTTTCTTTTCTTTTTTTATTCACATCACACCTTGGTTTGTCTTGCTACCTTATACTATTATTCCATCTTCCAAATCTTGGTCTTGACCTTGTTGTCCATCAGTTCTAGACTTCACTAATCAGATTGCAGTCTCGTTGCTAGGCGAATGGATATTGTATCTAATTTCTTTGAAGAAATATTTTAAGAAGTGCAGAATGGTGTTGTTTCTAGCCTCCACAAGAGACAAGGTATAATACAATGTATGGCTTGTTTGTCCATTCCACTTTTATGTATTTTCACTGTGTTCGTCTTCAATTCTTAGCTAGTTGGGTGCATAATTATCACGGTCTACGTTCAACGCCATATGCATCTAGTTAATACAGAAGTTTGTCTATTTCAATGGTTACATAATAATACTATGCTCAGTTGGTATATTATGCATTGAACTAACTCTACTTGCTATCAGATTCACGACATTTTAGTATTTATTGAACAGATCATTGAGTATGTTTTTGCTGGCATGATTGGTCTCATTATACTGTGTTTGGGGTTAGCTTATGAATCTGTTGATTTCGTTCTTCATAACTAGGTTTCTTTATATGTTCAGTTCAAGGAATTTTTTCTTTTCCTTTTTTTTTAATCGAGTTATAATATTATGTTTTGAGGTTGGGCAGAGTTGGATGTTGAAATTCTCACTCATCTGGGGGTGCGGGATACTATTAGATTATAACATCATTGACTAAAGTATTGGGTCTGCAGTTTGGGACTTGTCCACAACATCACTTATCCTATTCTCTTATCATCAAAGAAAAAGAATTGTACAAAGTTTGTCCAAAATACTATGATTGCTATTAATGATTGATTCGATTCGATTCAAGCTTATCATTGTTTTGTTTATACGATTAATTTTTGTAAAAAGATTCTGATAGTTTATTTATTTGGCTATTTATGCCTGAAATTAATTATAAAATAAAAAGTGATTCTGATAGTTTATTTATTTGGCTATTTATGCCTGAAATCGATGAGTTCCCAAGGTTTTATGTAAAGAAAATGGACGTGGGCTTTTATATAAAACAAAATATGCTTTGATGCAAGTATGAGGCCTAGATAAATTTTTGTCCATGAAGATGGTGATGGGATGAATATGTTCTTCAAGCAAAAGAATTTTCCATAAAAGGTAGCAGGAGTTTCAGCTTTCCACGATTGTCGTGGTTAGTTCAATAGCTGCAACAATTCTATTTTTGGAGTCTCGAATTACAACTCCCACTTCATATTCATTTTTATTGTATTAAAATTGACAACAACATTAACAAGATAAGTTCCTACCTCGTGTGTTTTTCATGATCTCTTCCCTGGTAGGATTCACGAACACTGTCCAACTTGAGCTCGCATAATAGTTTCTTGAGAAACTTGCCAAAACAAAATCCCTTCTTTTGAAATTTGCTCGTAGGATTGACTCTCACCATATTTGATTTTACAGATGAACCTCCACACCATCTATAAAAGAATAACTCAAATTCCCAATCCAAACTTTTGGAATTCTTTATGCACTCTTTCTCCAATTTCATGAAATTCCTGGAGCTTGATAAGATGCCAAAAGCGACTCTCTTTTCAAACTTTATGGCTCGCCACATGAAGATTCTCACATTTGGTGGTAGCTTAAGGGATCAAATCAACTCTTTTCAATATTTATCATGATTTGAAGCGGTGTGATATGGTGTCTAAATAGAACTCAATTTTAGCCACATTTTACTGAATATTGGTTATTTTCTTCAAAGCATCAATATTCTCTGTTCCATCTTCAATGTTTATCAAAAATATTATCTCAAATTACCACAACTTCATGTGGCCAACATAGTTGTTCTAAGTCGCTCCATATCCAAATGTCCATTTGTAGTTAGGAGGTCAGCTACCCAAGTCACATGGCTATCATTCCAAGATTTGGACAGAAATTCATGAACAAGATTTGGATCCAGGGATCTCCGTAGGCCTTTTATGTGTTGCTCATCACCCACCTTCCATCTTATTAATCAAATATCTACTCCATGTTAGTGATCGCAAGATAAAATATGCCGCCCTTCCCACTGGTGTTGTCATGATGTCTTCATTATTGAAGTATCTAGTTTGGAACACTCGTGACACTAAGGTTGTAGGGTTGTTTATCATTCTCCACAATTGTTTTGCCAACATAGATTTGTTAAAGCCCTTGATATGAGAAAAATCAACTTCCGAAGCTTCGTTTATTCAGCATACACACACGAAAAAATATGAGTACATTGGGGGCATATATATACATGCCATCTAGCTAGGGTTTGCATGTAATTCCTATACAATCTAGGAAGCAAATCTAGAAAAGATATGAGTAAAGATTCATCTATATCTCCTATACAACCAATTGTGATATGCACGAATCTTCGAATACAACTAATATTGATATGCACAAATCTTCGAATATCAACACCCCCCCTCAAGTTGGCGAGTGTAGATTTCGAACTCCCAACTTGATAGATAAGTACTGCAGCTGATCTGCTCCAAGAGGCTTCGTCAATATATCTGCCATTTGCTCCGAGGTAGCTATTTCGCGAGGTTCGACTTCCTTTGACTCCACTCTTTCACGTACAAAGTAACAGTCCATCTCGACATGCTTGGTCCTTTCATGATAGACGGGGTTCTTGGCAATATGTCTTGCCGCTTGATTGTCACAAAATAAATCTGTTGAAGTTCGTTGCTCAGCTCCAAGTTCCTTGACGAGCCACCGCAGCCATATTAATTCACTTACGGTCGTTGCCATTGCCCTATACTCGGCCTCAGCTGAAGAGCGCGACACAACGGTTTGCTTCTTTGTGCGCCACGAAATGGGCGCACCTCCAAGTGTGATAACATATCCACTTCGAGAACGTCGTGTAAGGTGACACCCCCCCCCCAGTCGGAGTCACAGTAAGCTGCCAACTCTAAGTTTCCTTTCGTCGGCAAAAAAATCCCTTGTCCCGCCGTGCCTTTAACATATCGGAGCACACGAAGAGCAGCGTCATTGTGAGTCTGTCTAGGGTTTGATAGGAATTGACTGAGAACGCTCACTGCATATTGTATGTCCGGTCGAGTGACGGTGAGGTAGAGCAGGCGTCTAATCAGTCGACGATATCTTTGCTCGTCGACCACAGGGCTGTCATCTTCGACGTCCAGGCGAGCGTTTTGCTCCATGGGTATTTTGCTAGGTTTACAACCTTCCAGACCTTCATCTTTTAATATGTCAATAGCGTACTTTCTTTGAGACATCACCATGCCTTCGGCAGACCGAGCTATCTCAATTCCCAAGAAGTACTTCACCGGACCCAAATCTTTTATACTAAATTTGGCGTCCAACATCCTTTTAACATCTTGGATCACGTTACCATCGTTGCCTGCGAGTAATACGTCGTCAACATAGATCAAGGCTGCAACAAAGGTCTTTCCAGCTCTGTAGATGAACAAGGAGTGATCTGCGTGCGACTGTTTGAAACCTACGCTGAACAAGGCTGTCGTGAACTTGTGATACCAGTTTCGTGACGCCTGCCGCAGGCCATAAAGAGATTTTCGCAGCTTGCACACACGCACTTCTCCATCCTTTGCATACCCTTGTGGCACCTTCATGTATACGTCCTCATCCAGATCGCCATGCAAGAACGCACAATTGACGTCGAGTTGGTGCATGATCCAATTCTTCTTCACCCCAATTGCGAGAATGCAACGCAGAGTGACGAGCTTAGCTACAGGTGCGAAGGTCTCATGAAAATCCACCCCTGGAACTTGTGTGAAACCTTTCGCAACTAGGCGTGCTTTGTATCTTTCGACGTCCCCTGTCGGTTTATACTTTATCTTGTAAACCCACTTCGAGTCTATCGCTTTCTTTCCAGCCGGCAATGGGACTAAGTCCCAAGTTCCATTTAACTCCAAGGCTTCTATTTCTTTCTGCATTGCCTCCCTCCATTCACGAAACTTGGCTGCTTGCTTGAAGGATTTCGGCTCAACATTGCGGTCAATGGCGGCTAGATAGCATTTATGGGACAAAGAGAACTTGTCATAAGAAACATAATGAGTAAGGGGATGTACCGTAGAAGAGCCTGTATCGGATGCGGGACGTGAATGGTCTATGGAGCTCGGCAACTCAACCTCGTATTCTTGTAAGTGAGCCGGCTGTTGTCTGACCCTGCTGCTCTGCCGTAGGCTGGTAGCATTCTCAGGAATATTTACATCACTCGCAGCATGATTATTAGTGTTGCTTGTCCCTTGCAAATCCGTCTCCTCACAAACAACATTATCTATCCCGTCATCATCACTTTCTTTTGGGCGACTCTTATCCTTGAGCTGTTCGGAATAAGGGAAACGATCCTCTACAAAGCGCACATCTCTTGCTGTATAGATCGTGCGGCTTTCCAGATCAAACATCTTGTACCCCTTCTGCCCATACGGATATCCGACAAATACACATCTTCGTCCCTTCACGGCAAATTTATCACTCACTTTGCTAGTATCTTTGGCATACGCCAAACACCCGAACACGCTCAGTTCCTCATAGTTAGGTGGTTTTCGGAGTAACAATTCATGTGGCGTTCGACCCTTCAAGACCTTGGATGGAAGTCTATTGATTATGTAGGCTGCAGTTAAAACACATTCCCCCCAAAAACCGATGGGCAGGTTGGCCTGGAATCGCAGAGCCCTAGCAACTTCAAGAATATGTCTGTGCTTTCGTTCTACGACTCCATTCTGTTGAGGAGTGTGTGGGCATGTGGTCTCGAGCAGCATCCCGTGTTTACCATAATATTCCAACATCTCGCGCGACTGAAACTCTCCACCGTTGTCAGCTCTAATGCACTTGACGACTTTACCAAATTGAGTGTTCACCATATTGCAAAAATACTTGAGATATGTGCTCGTCTCTGACTTGAATTTCATAAGATAAATCCATACACTTCTACTAAAATCATCGACAATAGTAAGAAAATAACGCGCTCCAGAAAGTGAAGGCGTTTTGTAACTTCCCCATATATCACAATGCAACATTTCAAAACATGTTTTGCTACGAATAGAACTAGAAGGAAAAGGCAGTCTTGTCTGTTTAGCTTTCATACAAATGTCACAGATTTCATGAGGCATCTCACATAAACCTTGCAACTTTATTCTGGAGGCATGTCCGAGTCGTCTGTGCCAAGTATCACTGTCCACAGTAGCAGAAAAGACCTGTCGAGTGTCACGGACCGGCTCCAATAGATATAGACCATCACGTTGCCTACCCGCTCCAATCCGGCTCTTCGAGGTGCAATCCTGTATAACACAACGATCGGAAGAGAAAATTAGATCGCATTGAAAATCTTTTGTCAAGCGACTGACAGAGAGCAGATTGCAATGAAAACTGGGAACAAAAAGAACTCGATCCAGCTCGATCCCATTTTCGAGTTTAATATTTCCAATTCCCACGACTGTTGCTTTGTCACCATTTGGTATTTTGACCGGTGTTTCATTCTCGCCATCATCAAGCGATTCAAACAACTCTCGGTCGCTGCAAATGTGTTCGGTTGCTCCCGTATCGATGATCCATGGGGCACACAAAGTTATTTCACCTGCCATATTGACCGAAGGATTTGCAGTCGAACTGTTGCCGCTATGTGCGAGGAACTCCTTCAATTGCGCGAGTTGCTGCGCTGTGAAGCCTTGCACGTCACTCGAATCTGAGGGAGATCCAGCTTCGACGTGTGCGGCGCGATGTGCAGGAGGTTTTTTAGTCAACTTCTTCCAGGGTTTGCCCGTCTTTCGGTTTTCTGGGTAGCCGACGATCTCCCAACAGTTCTCCATCGTATGCCACAATTTTCCGCAGTTCCCACATTGAGGTGGCGATTTGTCTGCGTTATTGTTACGTCGAACTGCATGCCCTTCCTGCTTCTGAACTTGAAACGCCGCGCCGTCGGCGATGGGGTTCCTAGATGTTGATATTAATCTCTGCCTTTCGTCTTCTGCCACCAGATGATAGGCGGTTCCAAGGCTAGGCAAGGGCTTCATGCTCAATACCTGGCTCCGAATGGTGGTGAGGGCATCGTCGAGGCCCATTAAGAACTCGTATACACGCTCCCTTTCAACCTTTTCAGCAACCAATTTTGAAATATTGCAGGTGCACAGTCCGCAGGTACATCTTGGCATTGCTGAGATCGCATCAATTTCGTCCCACAAGCCCTTTATTTTCGTGTAGTAAGCTGAGACTGAGGTTCTGTCTTGTCGAGTGAGAGTAAGGTTTCTCTTCAGTTCGTACGCTTTTGGCGCACTCTCTTTGCCGAACCGCTCTTCTAGATCCACCCATATTTCCCGCGCCGTCTTCGTATGTTTGACGTTGTTCCTTATCTCTTTGTCCATTGCAACAACCAGCCAGCCTTTTACCATTGCGTTGCAACGCTTCCATACAAGGAGATCTGGGGATTTCTCGTCAGGCATGGGTAAGGAGCCGTCCACGAAGCCGAACTTGTTCTTCGCGAGCAAACAATTGCTCATCTCTTCTAGCCAATCTCCGTAGTTGCCATCGTTGAGAACGTCGGTGACATAAACATGGCTGGGATTGTCGGACGGCCCTATGTAATAGGGTGACATGAGATCGTTAACGAACCCTACTTTGTCGCCATCCTTTGTCGCCATGGAAGGAAATACGGAGGAGGAGTTTTAATGTCGTATGCGGAAGCGAAGTAATGATCAACCTATGGCGCTGGTACCATGAGAAAAATCAACTTCCGAAGCTTCGTTTATTCAGCATACACACACGAAAAAATATGAGTACATTGGGGGCATATATATACATGCCATCTAGCTAGGGTTTGCATGTAATTCCTATACAATCTTGGAAGCAAATCAAGAAAAGATATGAGTAAAGATTCATCTATATCTCCTATACAACCAATTGTGATATGCACGAATCTTCGAATACAACTAATATTGATATGCACAAATCTTCGAATATCAACATGATATGTCTTAACCTCATTCTACGATGGACCTTTGGGTCACATAGATCAGTCCACTTCGCCCCATGCAATCTTTTGTGGACCTTCCCATCTCACCACCAGCATCCAGCACACATACGATTAATAGCGTTATGAATCACTTCTCGTTATTGAAATCATGCTAATGTGAAAGTTGGAATTGCTTGAACAACATATTTGAGTAGAACTTCTTTACCTTCCACCGAAAAGAATTTCTTCAGCTTGAGAGTTTCTTTTGCACTCTATCCCGAACACATCTGAACTGCACTCATTTTTTCTTGATAGAGAAAGTGGGGAACCCAAGGTAGATTTCATGTCCCTAAACAACATTGATGTTGAGGATGTGCCTCAACATAAATGCATCATTATCTCTAATATGAGGGTTAAAAGTAAATGCATATTTATAGAAGTTCATCATCTGACCTGAATATCGATCACAATTCATTAGACATTGTTTGATTGCATTGCAGCCTTCCCTAGTGGCCTTGAAGAAAATCAATTTTTATCAGCAAATAAGAGATGTGGGGGATGGATAGTCTCCCCCCGGTTAATAAAATTTCCATTGAATAAATTTGATTGTTCAAAAGTCGGAAATATTGCTCACAAATTCAGTGTACAAGTTACAAATAGAAAAGGGGAAAGAGAACCATCTTTGCCTTAATCCCTTTGATGGGGTGATATTTCCATAAATACAATTTTTAAGAACAAAAGAGACTCACATATGTCGCACGTCTCATCATCAAATTTATCATTTCTTCAGAGAAGTTTATTTTGTGCAAGATCACATATAGGTGCGTCCATTCAACTCGATCGTATGTTTTAGTCATATCTAGCTTGAGTGCACCAAATCCTGAATTTCTTCTTTGCCGTCGAAGCCATTGAATACACTCAAAATCAATCCAACACATTATCTTTGATCAATCTCCCAGAGGCAAAACCACTTTGCTCTTGGTCAATGATTGTTGGAATCATATCACCCTCCGTAGTCGGTTGACAATTGCATTTGAGACAATTTTATAGCTTGTATTACACATGCTAATCGTTCTTAAGTCTTTCATTTGGGTAGGATTGTTCACTTAAGTTTTAGGATGTGTGAGATGATAGCTTCATTCAAATCATTGATTGGCACTCTATCATTTTGGATTTTCATGATCTCTTTTGTTATGTACTCTCCTATGGTTGGCTAAAGTTTTTATAGAACCTTCCCGTTCCTATCCCCGAATCTAAGGGGGAGCTTGATTTATGGTGAAGACTTGTGAACATTCGATTATTTTCTCCATCACCCAGAGGACCTATCAACTATTTAGTTCAGGTGACGTTTGGGTGTATGTCCATGATTGTTCTTTTAAGTTCTTCAGTAGTGAAGGATTATTTAAGCATGTCAACTTGTAATTCCTTCTTAAATAAAATTGATAATTTTTGCATTGTCATCAACACTTGGGTTGGATGTTTGAAACAAGGTTTCAATAAACTAGGGATATTTCCCGTGCTTTCTCAGGTTCTTCTGTTCTCCATTTTCTAGTCACATCTGTATGACCATGAACTGTGTTCCTCCTTCTTTCTGATGCTTGTGAGTGGAAAACTTTGGTGTTTCTATGTCATTCTCTTAGCCAATTCCTCCGAGCACATGAAGTTTCTTTTTCGATCGCTTGGTCAATTTCAAGATAAATAGCCTTCTGTTCTGGATTTCCTCATATTCCTTGTCGTTTAACTCTCATCTCCACTATCTTCTTTCCCATTTTTACAAAAAAGGTTTGTAAGCCTCCAATTTCACAGACATAACATGTCTTTCATCTTGGTTCTCATATTCTCTTAATAAAATTGGTATTAGATCTTTAACAAGAGACTACTAATCCTCCCAATAGATCTCCGTCACCACTTTTTAGTGGTAGGACTCGGTGTGGGTGCAAACTTACAAAGGACAGGGCGATGATCTGAACCAAAGAAATCAACACAGGCTTCAAAATCTTCGTAAAAATATTCCATTTTTAAATCGATCAAGTTGCTCAAACACCGCTGGTGTGCCCCATCTTTCATTGTATCATGTAAAGGAAATGTTAAATTTTTGCAGGTCATGTAGATTGCAATCGTACAATGCATCCCTAAATCCTTGCAAGTATGAGGTTGATCTCGGCCTACCTCTTTGTATCTACGAGCCACGAAGTTCTATTAAAGTCTCCTCCAAAAGCCAAACACTTTGATAGTCACCATGTATATGGTGTAGTTTCCTTAGAAGATCTCGTGAGTGTTTTCGATTGTGGGTTCCCATAAATACCTGTAAATATCTAATTCTTTCCTTCATGTTCAATTGGACAATCAATGTAGTATCAATAGTGAGAAAGAATTTGTACATTATAACTTTCTTGCAAAGTAACATTAGATCCCCTTTTCTTCCTTCAGTATCCACTGAAAAACTCCTTTAAAACCAAGTTTTGCTCTCCAACGAGTTTCGCAAAGAAAAACTAAACTTGGGGAGGTTCCAGCCAAGAGCCAACAAAGCTCATGGAATGCACGAACTTGTGCATTCATTCCAAACTAAACAACTCTTTGGGATTGGCGGCACTCATTATGTGCAGTCACTACCATTTCTTCATCTTCAAAGCTAATTGTAAAGAATTTAAGTCGTTTAGCCTCTGTGCATTCAGTTTGTATGGTTTTTATTCCATCTTCCAATTGTTTTTTTCCCTCTGCTTCCTGTGGAGGATAGTTAGTTCATTGATTTATCTTGAACTCTAACTAGTTTCACTCACTTTTCATGTTATGGGTTTTAGGTTGTGGGAATGATATTTATAGGTGTTACTGAATGGGAAGGTTAGCCCCTCACATATTTAAAAGTGTGTCCTATCATTCCACAATGGGAGATCTTCATACTTAAAAAGTTAACCATAAACACTCTCCTCCAACCACAACACCAAGTTCTCTTAAAAGAGGCTTTGTAATATTTATTGCAATTTTCATCCTCAAATACTTATCGTAGAAGTCGAGAGCTGGATAGAGTGTCACCAACACGCCCAATTTCTTTGCCATGGCTTTGACATAAGTTGCTGACACAAATGCTATAGGGGGGCATCATACTCGAACCCAAAGTTGTGCTTCTATGATCTGTATGTTGGAAGGTTGCATGCTCTTTTTTTTATTAATTATTATTATTTTTTCAAAAATTCCCTTCAAAATGCCATGGTTGGTTTGCAAGAATTCACTTCATCTCTACGTAGTCTATAAAAAAGAACAAAAATAGATTGTGTCTATTCTCAACTATCAAGTCCCTTTTTTTTGGACTCCATACTTTTTTTCATGACTTCCGTAATAGTAAAGGAATTCGTTGATTTCTCTATTTGTAACTTCCCAACAAAACAATTAGACTAAGACAACGTGTTCTCTTCATGATATTCTTCAATATTTCGGATCTAGTAATTCTTGATCTTCACATGAATTGTCCATGTTCATGAACGAACTTCAAAGAAACAATAATGATAAAATAAAATGTTCTAAATGAAAGTAAATATTAAGTAGAACTAAAAATTCTTGAAGGGAGTAGATCTATTAATTTGAAAAGATCATTGGTACGGTAGAACCTCACAAGGAGGGGATGAACCCTAGAAACAAGGGACAAAGCTCTCACTTAGATAGATGAAAGAAATATTAATTTTATTGAAAATGTGCTACGTACAATTTAGGTCATGATCTTAAGACATAAGACAAGAAGACTCAAGTAAAGTCGACAAAAGTATATGGGGATATTATAATTCAAATCTCTCTTTAAGAGAGAGAGAGAGAGAATATGCAATTATTTGACACAAGAAAAATGTTCACACTAATATCCTGATTTAATAACATTAAAATTCATTTATTTAGTGCACTTTGTGACTTTGGTGTGTTAGGGTTAATCGCTCTAACCTAGAAATACATGTACCGCAGAAGTAGACCTTTTTCGTGCCTTAGCATATATTATATTGTGAGAAAAATATTAAGGATTATCCGGTAAAATATTTTAGTAAGCATTAGTGATTTTATAAATGAAATATTGTTTATTATTGTTTGTCACACATTGTCATTTTATATGTGTAACTTTTCAACAATGTGTACACAATGTAAAAATAAAGTACTCAATCTCTCGTTTTTCTTATAAATATGCAGGTTCATATCATGACAATGATTTAGAAGGATGCCGAATGAAATCTTACTTAAAATAAGATTTTCGAAGCCTAAAAAATATATATCTTCATATGCATATACCAACTACAATATGCTTGTATGAAATTATATCTATATAAGGGTAAGTGTGTGTGGAATCAATCCATGAACTACTTAAAACTTACTAATATTAAGTTATTAACCAAATTAAATCCAAATTACTCAAATTATGAAGCCGAGCTTCACAATTCTCAGCTCAGTAAGCTCGCGTCGCGGTTGGAGCTTCACAATTAAATGCAAATATTAAATAATTTATTCATATAGTCTTTTCGTGTAAATATTAAATAATTTTTTCTTATAAATTCCGAGTCACACGACTCTTATCAAAGAAACTTCCACCCACTAAACTATTCGATTGATTTATTAGTTTGCTGAAATCCATTTTATTGAGGACTGCAAATCAACTAATTATATATTAAGTTTGTAAGTTTAATATGAATCAATAATAGCCGAAAAAAAAAGTGAATCAATGATTAGTTCAGTTTATCAAATCATTTCAATTTAAATATTAATCGTCTATTTGACTGTCTATCAAGCTTGAGAAGTGACCATAATTAAATGATTGATAAATATCTAAATTATATAACAATTTTAACTTTATAGTAATAATTCAGATAGCTAATGATAATTACATCTCATATTTGACACCACACTATGTTAGTATATACTTTAAATATATGAATTATTAAAATATATATATGGCTAGCCATTTACATTTACTATTAAATCCACATAATGTGTAAGAGTGGATGGCCTTGGTTATTTGGGCTAATCTCTATCTGAGCCCATGTTTTATCCGAGCCCATTCTTTAGGGTGTGTTTATGGATTGGTTGTGGGTTTGGGTTTTGGCGGTTCAGGTTTTTCTGTTGGAGCGGTTTCAACTGCCTACACTATATATATGGCTTGACCCGGCTTCATTCATTTATCCTGAAAACCTAACCCTAATTTGCGCCGCTCTCTCTCTCTTCTCTGATATCGCTCTTCCTTCTCTCTTCCTTTCGTGAGATCTGAGTTGGTTTTCCGGTGAGCCTTGTGAGATTGTGAGTCCCTGAACCCTTGCAACCCTTTTACTTCTCCTTCTTTGGCCGGAGGAAGGCTTGAACTCACAGGAGGTGAGTTCTGAGCCACCCTTCTCTGTCCCTCGGTGATTCGGGCAAGGGAGGCGGAACACTTGATCGGAGATCCAGCCGCCGTGTATTCAGAGGAGGTCCAAGCTTCAAGATCGGACCAAGCTTCAAGATCGGACCAAGATCCGAAGAGGAACCCCAGTCAGGGCTAGGTCGGAGTCCGGGCGAAGTAACAGGCCGGTAACAGACGCGCAGGCCTGATACCCAACAGTGGTATCAGAGCCAGGTTGCTGCGTGTCTGCAAGCCTGCTTCCCCCGTCGAACTCATGTCGTCGGTGCCCCAGGGTACGAAAGGTAATACGGGGTTCTCTCTCCAAGGGCCCCGCTCAGGTATTGGGCTCGTTCTTCCATACCCCCTCTTCGTTGAGTCGGTCTAGATCTAGGTGTGTTTCATAGGGTCTTAGGGTTCAGTAGTTCGGTCCGGATAACCGCGACCTACTGGACATCCTTCTTGTTGGTCGGATAACCGAAACAAGTTAGGATCCTGTCAACTCTGTGTTTTACTGAGTGCTTATGTGCGCACTAGGGTTAGTACTTTGTGTTTTGCTTCGCTTTTCCGCTGCGACTGTTGCTTCTGTGCTCTGATTACTTGCTCTGTGCTGAACATTGTATCATCTACTATAATATCTACCCTACGGTGGTGTTTCTTGAAACCTGTTCCTTGTATATTTGAAAGATTCTTGTTCTCTAGCATTTTGTCTCCTGTGTACATTCTTGTCTTCCCAGTCTTTGTCAAATCTGTATATACTACCTGCCTGAACCTGCCTAAATTTTTTAAAAATGGCCTCCATCATATCTTCTCATGGTTTGACACCCTTTAATGGCAAAACTGATTTTACTCTATGGAAACAGAAAATTGAATGTCTCATGATTCAACAAAAAGTCTTAAGGGCTTTAACTGCTGAGTTCTTGGATAGTGACACCCCTGAAAAACGAACTGAGATTGATGAATTAGCTCGTTCTATTATCATTTTGAATCTGTCTGACTCCGTGCTTAGAAAGATAGGTAAGATTAAAACGGCTAAGGAAATCTGGGAGAAGTTAGAAACTCTATATACTGAGACCTCCCTGCCAAGCAAGATGTATCTTCTAGAAACCTTTTTTAGGTTTAAATTAGACCTTAATAAAGACATAGATGAGAATTTAGATGTCTTTAACAAGCTAATTCAGGACATTAAGCTTACAGGAGATGAGCATATAGATGAATACACCTCCATAGCCTTATTAAATGCTATTCCTGACTCTTATAATGATGTGAAGTCAGCCATTAAGTATGGCAGGGATTCTGTTAATCTAGAAACTGTCATGAGTGGCCTGAAGAGTAAGGAGCAGGACCTTAAAAGAGGTAGAGCCAGGAATAGAAGTAATAATAATGAGATTCTTAATGTAAGTGGTAGATCTAAGACTAGGAATGATGATACCTATAATACTAGGGAAGGAAAGAAACCTCAAAATGATTATAGAAGCAGGTCTAAGTCTAGGTCTAGAGGTAGAAAATGTTATAATTGTGGGGAATATGGGCATTACATTAAACAATGCCATAAGCCTAAGAGAGAAAGAGGTGAAAGTAGTGGTTCTAATGTCAATACTGTTAAGGGAGAGAACCTAGGTGATGTGTATATGATTTCTGATTCAGATTGTTTGAATTCTTTGCCCTCAGCTTATGCTTGTACTGATAAATTATGTGCATCTGAGTGGATTGTGGATTATGGTTGTACTTATCACATCACACCTCACAAACATCACTTCTCTAGTTTGAAACCTATTGATAATGCTTATATCCTGCTTGCTAATGAAAAAAGGTGTAGAGTAGAAGGTATAGGTGATATAAAGCTGAAATTTGTTGATGGCTGCAACTACACTCTAAGAAATGTTAGATTTGTTCCTGATGTTTGTTTTAACTTGTTATCCTGTTCTGCTTTAGAAGAAGACGGGTTAGAGGGAAGGTGGGGAAGAGGGACCATGAAAATAATGCAGGGATCCCTTGTGATTTTCAAAGCTGAAAAGAAGAATAATTTGTATGTGTGTTGCACTGAGTCTGATCCTTATGTGAATTCTGTGAATAACTCTGAAAATAATGTTTCTATTCTTTCGCATAGAAGACTTGGCCACATGAGTAATAAGGGTCTAGAAATTCTAAAGAAAGAAGGTGTTTTTGGCACTGATGATGTGTCTGCTTTGCCTTCTGTGAACATTGCATTCTTGGTAAGCAAAGTAGAGTGTCTTTCCCAGCACACACGCCACCTAATTCCCCCAGGAGCTCCTCCATATTAGAGTACCTTCATGCAGATGTGTGGGGACCTTCTAGTGAGCCTACTAGGGGAGGAAAAAGATACTTCTTATCTGTTACAGATGATTTTTCTAGGAAAGTTTGGGTTTTCCTAATGAGTCACAAATCTGATGTGTTCTATGAGTTTAAATCTTGGAAAACCCTCATAGAAAATCAAACAGGAAAGAGAGTTAAAACCCTCAGGACAGATAATGGTCTAGAGTTTTGTAATAATCAAATGGATAATTTTTGTGAGGTTAATGGGATTAGGAGACATAGGACTGTCCCCTTTTCACCTCAGCAAAATGGGGTTGCTGAGAGAATGAATAGGACTTTATTGGAAAGGGTTAGATGTCTGATGTCCATAAGTGGCCTAGATAAACCTTTCTGGGGAGAAGCAGTCATGACTGCTGCTTATCTCATCAACAGATCCCCCTCTGTGCCTTTAAAAGGCAGATGTCCTGAATCTGTTTTCTTCAACAAACCTCTTGAGTTGTCCCACCTTAGAGTATTTGGCTGTGCTGCTTACATTCACCAGAAAGGTGACAAACTTGATCCCAGGGCTAGGAAGTGTGTCTTTCTAGGTTACCCCGAAGGTTCAAAAGGTTATAGGGTCTGGGATGTGAGTGATTTGGATTATATGATCTTAATTAGTAGAGATATAACCTTCAATGAGTTTGAATTCCCTTGCTCTACTAGCTCTCAGCCTCCAACTCTACATGAGGGTACATTTAGTGAGGTGGAGCCCCTAAGTTAGGCAATAATGACAATCAGGGGGAAGAAAATGAGTTAAATCAACATAATACTGTTAATGAAACTGAGTGTTCTGATAATGTTGACTGCCATGATTGCTCTAACCAAGGTGGAGCCTCCAATCCTAATGATTCTGATTCCTTACATGACAACTTGACTGACTACAAACTTGTTAGAGATAGATCTAGGAGGCAGATCACTATTAATAGAAAGTTTGATGAATATGATTTGACTATGCATGCTTTAAATGTTTTTGAAGAATTAGATGGTGATGAACCAAAAACGTATAAACAAGCTATTCAGTCTTCAAATTCTAAATTGTGGTTGTCTGCTATGCAAGATGAGATTAACAACCTCCATGAAAATAAGACTTGGATCTTAGTTCCTAAAACTGATAACCTGTCTGTGGTTGATTGCAAATGGCTGTATAAATTAAGCATGCTGGTAAAAATGTTAGATATAAGGCTAGGTTAGTTGCTAAGGGGTTCACCCAAAAGGAAGGTATAGATTACTCTGAAATATTTGCTCCTGTTGTTAAGTTCACAACTGTTAGAATAATGCTTGCATTAGTTGCTTATTATGATTGGGAACTTGTCCAAATGGATGTTACTACTGCCTTCCTGTATGGTGACCTTGATGTGTGCATTTACATGAATCAACCTGAAGGATTTAGAGATATGAAACACCCTGACTATGTTTGCATGTTAAAGAAGGCTTTGTATGGCTTAAAACAATCTCCTAGGTAGTGGAACATTAAGTTTGATACTGTAATGAAATCTTTAAAGTTTGAGAGGAGCATCCATGACCACTGTCTGTATTTTAAGATTGAAAGCATCCATTACACTCACTCAATGTAGTCAGCCTCCACGGGTACTATGGCCATGCTTGGCTCTGATGCAGCGGTAGCTGTGACTTTTGTTGCTTCCAATTTTGCAATGTCTTTCCGGAGCTTTTTCACTTCAGCAACCACGTCGAATTCTGGCTTTGTCTTGACTTCTTTAACTGGTAGCTGCCTCTCGGTCAGCCACTGATGGCTATTCAGAGCCATATCTGCCAGGAGTCTCATTCCCTCGGCTCCACTATTCTTCATTAGGATTCCCCCAGCAGATGCATCAACCAACTCCTTCATCTGTGGAGTCAGCCCTTCATAGAAATGACAGACCTGCATCTCTAAATCAATCCCATGCCTAGGACAGAGCCGCAAGAGCTCCTTGTACCTCTTCCAAGCCTCATGTAGTGATTCATCATACATCTGTTTAAAATGGGTGATAGCAGTTTTCCTCTTCAGCAGTAGGCTCGGCGGGAAGTAGTTGGTGAGGAATTCTGATCGAAGCTCCTCCCATGTCCCTATCAAACTCTTATCCAATCCAGCAAACCAAGACCACGCCTCGTCTCTGAGTGAGAACGAGAACAGTCTCATTCTGATTACATCCTGGGTTACTCCATTCTGCTTCACAGTGTCACACACCTCAATGAACTGGTTGAGGTGGGCATATGGATCTTCTACAGCTCTCCCCGCAAACTGATTTTGCTGCACCATCTGAAAAAGGCCTGTGTGCAGCTCAAAGTTGTTGGCATCGATGGCAACTCTGAATCCGGCCTCCGCTTGTTGTGGAAGAAATCGATCCAAGATGGACCTTTGCGGAACCATAACCTGCCTGTTGTTCAACTCTGCCAGTCTTGCAGCTTGTTCTGCCTGATTAGCCTGGGCTACTTGTAGTTGTGCTCTCAGATGTTGTACTTCATTCACAAATTACCTCTGCTTCTCGGGAGTCATATTTTGCAGAGGTGCTTCAGGATTTTCTTCCATCTCTTGTTGTTTGTCTTTTCCTTTCCTTTTATTTTTCCTGCAGGTTGCTTCAATTTCAGGGACAAAAGCCTCGAGTGTTTTTCCTTGAGATCTTGTGTTCATGCACCACCTAAAATGAAAATAGGTAGATATCAGTTCGGCGTCGATCGACGTAGATTCCACATCGATCGACGCAAGAGAGTGGTCGGCGTCGATTGACGCGAGTTGTGCGTCGATCGACGCAGTAGAATTTTGACGTCGATCGACGCGTGTATGCATCGATCGAAACCGAGAACAAAAACTCACGCACGCACACGTACAGAAAAATAAAACTCAATCCAGCAAATCCTAGAACAAACTAGTAACAGGTAAAATCTAACAAATCCCCGACATCGGCGCCAATTTGATCACTGTAAAATCTAAAGATTAATTATAGAACAGTGGCAAATAAATTTGTAAACTCGAATGTCGAACCCAAGGGAATTGTGTGGGGAAATTATCCTATGTATAAATTATGGTCCTAAAATTCATTGTTTGAGTAAACAGAAACTCATGGTTTTAGTTTTTATGAAAATAAAGAAAACAGAACTGAAATTTAAAGAGGTTTTGAAATCAAATTTAAAGGAACACAAATTCTAGGGCGAACAATTAATCAGAATACATGCAAATCAATTAACTCACATTGGTGGGAAATCATAAAAATACTATAACTTCTTGGTCGACAAGTATAGCCTAGGTTACTATTATGTGAATGTGAGGCCACAATAACACAATAATAATCAACCTTTTATACTTCCACATATTAATCCCTACAATTATTATCTTCCCTTAGGACAGATATTTTAATTGTATTCAAATTCCTTTTCCTATTATCAATTTTCACTTTTCAGTCCTTCAACCAATAACTGTAAACCTAGACTTAATGCTATCTTTCGATCTCATTAATTCTAGATCTTAACAATTCAAACAGGAATTCAAAACCATACAGTTTGAGTTAATTAATTAAACATGCATTCAAGATCAATCATGCATTGCCCTAGAACCTGCTAGGTTTTCTAGCCGCTCATCGCAGATAGAAATCCAAAAGAAAACATATTAAATTGCATAAAAGTAAAAAACTTAAAAGAAGATAAAAGGGTTTCGTGTTTCCCAACTCTAAAAAACTCTAAAAACTTAATACTGGATGCTAAGATAAGATTAGGTATGAAAAAGTCGAAATTACTAGGATATTTATAGAGGTGGATGTGTATCCTATCAAATCTAGGGCTAAAGTGTCATTTCAGCACTCCTCCAACCATCCTTTGATGTTGTAGCGACTTCCACCTTTTCCAAGCTTCCATCCTCCTTGCAGTCTTTCATCGTTATCTGTCCATGAATAGTAGCATCAATCCTCTTGTCCTTGTGTAGTATCTGGTGGCGGATAATCCTATTATAGCAAAGGGTGCTCTCATGATCCTCTAACACTTCATGATTTGGGGAGGATGGTTGGAGAGGAAGTGATATTCGCGGGTGATGAAGCACTCCCTGGTCACCATTTTACAACCTGTATTGGAGTATCAGTTCCCATCTCCTCTGCACCTCCTCTACAGACATCTACCTGTTGTGGGACTGGTTTATCCAGAGATGAGCACATTCTTCCTCACTCCTCTAGAAAGTTAAACCCAACAGTGCCAGCATTATAGCATGATCATCAAAATTTAACTCATGGTGGGTAATGTACAGGCGTCTCCACCGGATGAACTCATTTCGGAGCTGGCGTAAAATGCAGGAATCGGTGTGAAGATCTTCACTGCACCTGATTTTCAAGCTCCACTTGTTCAACTCTTCGGTAATCCAAAATATCAGTGAAAATTTCCCTTATCTCCCATCAGATTTGATCCAGGACCCTCTGAGAGATCACCCCACTCCAAGGAAGAATGCCCAAGTTGTCTTCATCAATGTTGTGCATAGGGGGATACCAACTTGTTAGCCATCCCATTTTGAGTTGTTTAAAAGGAAGACCAGCAGGAGGGTCTTGTAAGCTGGTATTGAGCATATGTGCAACTCCAGGGCATTATCCCTTTTGTCCAAGCAATGAATCCTCCATATCCTTTCGCAATCTCAAAGTCTGAATTATAATTCAATGCATTCTCATCCAGCTGACTGTCCGAGGAGGATTCACCTATCTGCTTGGCTTCATCCTTTGATTGGACTAGTGTTAAGATCTTATCTCTTTTCTGAAATGCTAGTGTCTCCAAGGTGATTGCTGATAAGCTCATTTATTATACTCACTTATTGCATTTTCTTCTTATTTCTTTTATGAATTTTAGTTTTTTACATTAATAAATTGAGCATGAGTCTATTTTAGAGGGTATTACGCTTGTGGTGCTAGGAAAACATGTCAAATAAGGGTAAAGTTGATGAAAATATGTAGAAACCCGCCACAAGAGTGTCTGTTTCGACTAAAATTGAGGAAAATCGATCGATGCAGGTTTTGAAGCAATGTCGACCGACATGGAATCCATGTCGTTCAACATGCAACTTATCGATGTGGGATATTTTGAGTAAAATCCAGATCAACATGAGGGAAGTTGCATCGACCGACACAGCAACGATGTTGGTCGCCGCGAATGATTTTCAAGTAGGAGACAATTCCTTTTGAAGTATTGAGCGATATTTGAGACCAAAGTTGCCAAACATTATCAATTCCTGCAGTTCAAGACCTACTTCTTTATAAACTCATGTTTAGAGTCCAGTTTCTGACCTTTTAATTTTCAGTTTTCTTAAGTTTGAAGAGCTGGAACAAATCTTTATTTTTCTGTACCTTTATTTTCCAATAAGTTTAATGCAATCTTCAATTTCTATTTCAATGTTTGAATTCAATATGCTATGCTAAACCTTTATTAGATATTTGGGTTTCTCCATCTGTGATACATGTTGTGATTTGAATTGTTCAAACCCTAAATGGGTTTAAATTCTCTTATTTAATTGCAATTCTATTTTCAATTGAAGGATCAAGTGATGAAAATTGGAAAAGATTTAGTTATTAATTGAAGGACCGAGAGGTGAAATTAGTAATAAGAAGAGAGAATTTAATATGATTGATTTCTATCCGACCAAGAAGAATTCAATTGTTGGTTTAAATTTGATTATATTGAGATTGACTAATTTGTGTTTTTGAGACCGAGAGGAGATAATAACTAATTAGAAATCTATGTTTTAATTGCCCTACCAAGGAATTAATTCCACTTTAACAGATTTTTCCACTATATGTTTTTATAGGTTTGAATGATTTGTTTCATGCATGTTGATCAGTTTGAGAGATTTCCTTAGGATCTGTGCTTTCATATACTGAATTTTTATTACAAAGTTATTTTCATAAAACTCAAAATATTCAAACTTGGATTTTCCCAAACAAAAGATTGAAAAGCTACATTCAGTACATAAAATATAATCGTTGCACTATCCCCGTGGGTTCGACTAACTTTCGGGTTGACTATAATTTTTTTTTGCCATGTGCTATAATCTGTGTGAATATTTGTATCGATCAAATTGGCGTCGTTGTCGGGGTAGTCAGATTGTATTTTGTTACCGTTATGTTTGATACATGCTACCTTTCAGGATCAAATTGACACCCTTGCTGCAAGATTTGAACAGAAACAAGCCGAGTCTGATGAAAATCTATCATCTCTTAAGGTCACTGCCTCGACCCTTCTTGAGATTGTCACAAAGGGGGAAGAGTAGAGACAGAAAGAAAAGGAAATTGAAGAGAAAAGAAGGCAGGAGCAACACAATATCCTTACAGAACTCATGGCAAGCTCTCTAGATCTAAACCGTCTTCATCTAATTCGTCTCCTCCACGAAATCCGTGTTTCTAACTTTATTTTTGTATGGATACTTTGTGGATATTTTGTTTTTACTTTCACTAGTTTCTGATGATTGATCCTTTATGAAAGATTGAATTTGAAAGTTTGAAGTTTTTTTAAAAAATGGGTCTCCAATTCAGGGGGAAGACCATTTAGATTAACACAAAACAAAGGACTAGTATATTGAGTAGTGTCATTGTAAACTCGGTGTGCCATGTTTTTTCTGTCTCTTCAAGTGGTTTTGAAAATATCAAAAAGGGGGAAATTGTTAGGAACTAAGGATTAGTTTCCCTCTTAATTTAATGTTTTGGTATGTCAAAACCAACTTTAGTCAGTTTTTCAGTTTCTAGAGTTCTAAAACTATAATCCTTGTATAGGATCAATTGAGTTGTAATAGAACTTAGTGGTTGAAGATTGAGCATAGGAGATGCTCGAGAACTGAAGAAGAATACGCCTTGAAACTTGGTTTTTACCAAGTATGGCCTTGACCAAAACTGAGTTTAGGCACTCAGCATAGGGTCTTCCCATATTGACTAGGGAAGTCAGTATGAGGGCTTTCCCATACTCACTACGAGAAGTCAGTATGAGGGCGTGTTTTTCATACTGACTGTGGGAAGTCAATATGAGGGTTAGCCATACTGACTATGGGAAGTCAGTATGAGGGCTGCCTATACTGACCTTGGGAAGTCAGTATAAGAGCCTCTACTTTTAAAGGACGAGCTATTCGAAGTCATCGAAGCTCGGTCAGACTTCGGCATTTACATGCCTAAATAAAAGTCAGTACGAGGATATCCAAACTTAGATTCCTCAGACCGAAATTTATTGTAAAGTAAAGTTAGTATATAGTACACTGACACAACAGAGCAGACCTATAGTATGGGCTATGATTGGACTACATCTTCCATGAGTCTAACGATTGGATTAATGTGTCTAACATAGGTCTGCACTTCAACTTTAAATGGTTACGAACTTTGAACGAAAAGTTACGAATTCCTCACAACAAAGAGCATATCTCTCTGCTAAAACTCTCTGAGTTTCCGTGTTTCCATACACGAGACTTGAGTCCCTGACTCAAATTATTACTTTGTGGTACATTCTTAGCACGAGGCTGAAGCTTCTTAGCTAAAGCTATTCTAGGGTGAATATATCTTTCCAATATATATTCATACCAGTCAGTTTCCTACTCTGGGATTCTGATTCTCATGGGTTTATGCCAACCTTCTGAGTTCTGGGAAGAACAGTATACATCCAACCACCAGGAAGAAGGTTGTGGGGGTGTCGTCCTCACTTCAACCTGAAGACTAAGCATACAAGGAGTTCCTAGGCGAGTGACCACAGCAGGCTGAAAGACGGAGGTGCCTACGGGTTGTGTATAGATCGTGAGGAGGCTTGTATTTACTTAGTGATTTATCAAGACATTGGATCTAAAGATTGGATTAGGATTTTTATATCCGAACCACTATAAAATATCATGTGTTCTTTACTACTTTCATTTATATTTCTATCTCATTTTAGTTTCGCAAACTGACTTTCGAAACCTTCAATACTTGTCCACGTATTGAAGAGTATATACTGTGAAACTTACTTAATCACGACAGACCTAAGCTTAACATTTCCAAGTACCCTAAGCTAAGATCTAATTGTTTAGGAGAACAAGTGCAAGTTTATTATATTATTACTTCTGTTGCACATATTTATACTCTGATTTTGGGACCAACAAGACTTATAGATGACTTTGTCAGAAGAATGTCTGACACGTTTGAAATTAGTATAGTATGGGAGTTAAACTACTTTCTAGGAATCCAGATTAAATAATCTCACGAAGGTGTCTTTATCTCTCAAAGTAAATACGTTTGTAATCTTATGAAAAGGTTTGGGTTAGAGTCTACAAAACATATGAAAACACCAATGGGTTCGAGTGTCAAACTTAGCAAAGATAGCAGTGGTGTTAGTGTTGAACCTACTGAATATCATGAAATGATAGGCAGCTTGTTATAGCTTACTGCTGGTAGACCACATATTCTTTTTATTGTTGGGGTTGTCCTAGATACCAGTCTTATCCCAAAGAGTCTCATATGAAAGTTGTTGAAAGAATCATTCGATATACATCTGGAACTTCAAATATGGGATTGTGGAATGCAAAAGATACTGGTTCTAACATTATAGGTTATAGTGATGTTGATTGGGCAGGAGATGTTGATGACAAAAAAAGAACAAGTGGGGGTTGATTTCTGATTGGAGCAAATCTTGTATCATGGACAAGTAGGGAACAAAATTGCATATCTCTTTCAATGGTTGAAACCAAGTACATTGTTGCAGCAATCTATTGCACACAACTGGTATGGATGAAATAAAGGCTTGAAAATTACGACATGTCTACTGAAACTTTAACACTATTCTGTGTCAATTATAATGCTACTGATATTTCAAAATTCCAGTCCAACATTCTAGAACTAAGCACATAGATATTAGACACCACTTTATTCGAGATTTAGTGGAAAAATATCTTAACTCACTCAAACACATTCCTAATAAAGATCAAATTGCAGACATTTTCACAAACGCTCTTGATTTCGAGAGATTCTATTATCTTAGAAAATCTCTATGTCTATGTAATTCTCTTTAATTCGTATAAGTTGAATGTTGATCATTTCAATATATTGTCGAACAACATTTAGTTATTTTTCAATTTTTGTTCTGTTTGCCTGATTCTTTATTATCGGTTGTGTTATGTCCTTTCTCTTTAAGATTTGAATTATCTAAAAAAGAAAAAACTCATGTTATAAGACAGTAGGCACAAGAGTGAGGCCTTAATGTCAAAACATTAAGTATATGATTGACATGTACGATCATCACTTTTTAAGTACTGTAGACAAATGTTAATAGGAACTTTGCCTTTGTGGAAAATGTTGAATGATGAGGTAATGCATGCTAAATCTGTATGCCACAAGCTATGTACTGGAGACTGGATGTTATTACAAACACCGTCTCTGCGAACATGGCACATGACAATGTTCTTTATCAAATCATTTATTTTTTATGGATATAACACTCTGGTGTTAAAGTTTGAAAAGCTTGATATTTATATTTATTTCTTTCCTTATATTAAAAAATGAAATAAAAAACATCTATCTAATCATTGATAGGTTCTTTGGTGTCGCAGTTTGATCAGAGGTGTAGGTGTATTAAAGTTGGTGTTTATGTCAGTTTTCCTTTTTCTTAATCTAGTGGCTTGGATGTTTTGTGAGCTGAATCTCGAAAATATTGGATAAGGACTTCATATAAATCTTAAGCTTTCTTTCCTGCAATCATTCAGGGGGGGAGGATTCAATTTTTATGTTTGTGTGAAAACTCTAATCTTTTATGGTGCGGTCTAATATTTCTTTGTTCAAGACGAATAGAACTGAATTACAAGTGTTGTGTTGAAATGCTTACATGAATTATAAGCTTAAGGGGGAGACTCAAGATGCAATATTTAAGACTTCTTGGTGTTAAAGTCGATGTTATGTTTAGCTCATACGTTTAACATCGTAGTGCTAGACGTTGCTGAGTTAATCTTATCATTCCATATTTTTTGCATTCTTATTTTTTGTGAAATCGGTTCATTTTGGGATAGATAATAATATTATAAAGATCTAGAAATGAATAGATTTGATTTATCTATAAATATTTTCAAGTAGATCTACTTCCTAGTTTTTAGGGATATATGTTAACGTTGTTCCTAATTTTTAGGGATAGAGCTGAATCTTTCACATATCTATCTTTAGTCTTTATATTTGAGATATTTATGCAGATATTCATATCAACACATGATGTCACGAAGATACTGTATCTACATTAATCAAAGCCTTAAAAAAGGGTGTTGGAGTGCAGATTGAAGTTGGATGACTTACATTATTCATAGAGAGTTTATTCAAGGCGTTCCAATCTTCAATCAACCTTTCTCGTGCTTTCAACTCATGAAGTCATTCAAGCTTTAGAAGGATCCTACCTCCGGAGAGTGAATCCAATGATAGAGGAGTTTTGGGATTTGAATCGTTAGTTCATAAGTACAATTTTTTATAGTCGTAGTCTCTACTTCTATGTAAACTCAAGTTTCTCCGAGGGAGTGAACCGAGAGGAGATTTAGATATTTATTTTTTCGATTTTGTTGAGTAAACATTGTTATCATAGTGAAATCTATTTTAGCCGTAAGGCTCTCGTGAGTTTAGAAACTCTAAACTCGTGAAAAATAATTCTTTCAATTTGTTCTACTTTTCTGTTGTGAGTTAAACTTTGAATGTTTCAAACTTTGTCTAAGTCTAAAATTATGTTTAACAATACTATGATAGTCAGGCATATTAAATTCTAACGTGTTGAGAACTTCAACACCACTGTTAATAATAAACTCAGACAATAAAATTCTTTCCAATACCATACTGAAAATCATTAAACTCTTAAGCATTCAAGCTCTCATCACCCTCAAGTTGTCAAGTTTACCTCGCATCTGTAGCGCGAGATCGCTGTGTGTATGATATACGAGCTCATCGAAGACCAAACTGACTTACAGCAAGGTCCAATATCTTTCCAGTTCACTCGAGAAGATACATCATTCTTATCAATCTTCGTGGAGGGAACCGAAACCTACAACCTAATAATCAGCAGAACAGCTTAGCCCATAAGTGTGGTAAAGCTTGTAATTGTTGTACCCTACGACCGAAGAAGGATCAAGTCTCATATTGTTCGTAGAAAAACGAAAGTTGTAATATGTATTCTATTAGGAAAAATAACTAGAGTTAGTAGATTCTTTTTTAAAAGGAAGAAGAGTGAGCATAGGAACTTTAAGCATATGAACCACTATAAACTTTTCAATTATTTAATAATTTATTTTCTATTTAGCTATACTATATGCACATCTCAATTTATATTTGAAACCTATCAAAGATATAAAAGATATTTGTAAACATATTATAAATAAAGATAAATAGATACTCAAATCTTACTAGATCTTTGGATAGTTTGTTTCCTTATTTCATGCATTACTTTGTGTATATATACATCACATTGTAAATTATTCATTAATGAGAAAGACGTGCATTAAACTCTCACATGGTATCAAGCCTTACTAGGCTGAAACCCAAAATTTTCTTTTTTTTTCCTGTGCGTCGCCCTCCTCCATGGCCGAAGTTCCTTCCCCCACCCTCTCTCTTACCACTATGATTCATATGGTCACCATCAAACTCACATTGGCAAATTATTTGTTGTGGTATGCACAACTCGTACCTCTTCTTGTTAGTCATAATTTCTACTCCTTGGTCGACGGCTCCTCTCTTCCCCCACCCGCTGAAATCATCACATCTTATGGGCGCAAGACTACCAATCCTGATTATTCTACATGGAGTGCACGTGATCAACTCCTTAAATTATTTCTTGTTTCAACTTTTACGGAGGATTCCATGGCTCTTGTCATCGGTTGTAGGAATTCTCGTAACGTCTAGCCCACTCTCAAACGTGCTTATAGTTTCACTTCCAAAGCACGTGAAATTAGCATTAAAGATGATCTACTATCTCTGAAACATGGATCCCTATCCGTTGCTGAATTCGGAAGCAAGTTTAAATCAATATGTGATCAGCTTTCTTCCATTGGTCATCCCTTGGATGAATCTGACAAGTCTCACTGGTTTCTTGCGCTTTGGGAGCGGATTTCTCCAACTTTGTTGTGGCGCAACTTGCGCAAGATCCTTTGATTGATTTTCCCACACTCTTGGCTCGTGCTCAGAGTCATGAGTTATTTCAGAAATCCATCGAATCTTCCACCTCTTTGGTGGCTGCCTTCATCGCCTCCCATCAGAATTTAAACAATTCGCGCTACGGCTCCTCTAATTCACGTGGTTCATGGAAAAATAACAAAAATCGTGGGCGTAAATTTTCTGGTGGTCGAGGTCGTCGCTCCTCAACATGGTGTTATTTTTGTAGAGAGACAGACCATGATCCGTTTGATTGTCCACCTTGACTGGTTGCTCTTTTTCTCAGTTGCCCACATCCAATTGGTATTTAGAAACAGGAGCTTCGGCACACATCACCCATTCTAATGATCACATTGACGATGCATCCCCCCATTTCGGTTCAAATTGCATCACAGTCGGTAACGGTGATTCTCTCTCTATTACACACACTGGTTCTCTTAATCTATATGTTGACTTACATCTGCGCAATGTTCTTGTTGTTCCGGATATCACTAAGAGTCTCATCTCAGTTAGTAAATTCACACGTGATTGTCCTGTTCGCATTGTTTTCACTTATAAGCCGTTTCAAATTCAGAATCACGACAAAGACCGGATTCTTGCCACAGGCAGTCATAATCGTGGTTTATATATCTTGGACTCTCCATCTCAAGCTTTTTCAGCCATTGTCCGCAACAAACGTGTTCATGCTTCGTTTGAACTATGGCACGCTCGTCTTGTTCATATGGCGCATTCCATAGTTAGTCTTTTGCGTAAAATTGATTTAGTTTCAGTTACTGCTTTATTACCTAAACCAAGCCTCTGTAATTCCTATCAATTAGCAAAGAGTACTCATTTACCGTTTCCAGTAAATCAAAAACGTGCTTCTTCTATTTCAGAATTAATACACTGAGACTTATGGTGTCCTACCCCTATTATCTTTGTCTCTTGTTTCGCTATTACGCTATATTCGTTGATGATCACTCGCGCTTTACTTGGTTTTATCCTATGAAAGCTAAATCTGAATTTTTTGATGTATTTTTGCATTTTTAAACCTTTGTTGAAAATCAATTCTCATGTCGGATTAAGAAACTTCAAAGTGATAAATTCGTCAACAATCGCCTAAAAGATCATTTTATTAAGTGTGGTATTCAACATCTTTTATCTTGCCCTTACACTCCTGCTCAAAATGGGCGAGCAGGGCGTAAGCATCGACAGATTACGGAAATGGGTTTAACTCTCTGGTTTCATGTTGCGGCTCCTATGCACTTATGGGTTGAAGCTTTTAGCACAATTGTATATATTATAAATTGCCTACCCACTGTTGTTCTATCTGATAAGTCGCCCTATGAATGTGTTTTCCATCAGCAGTCGTCATTTGCTTCCTTTCATGTTTTTGGTTGCAGAGTATATCCATGTCTTCGAGATTACGTGAAGACAAAGTTTGAGCATCGCAGCCTTCCATGCGTATTTATTGGTTACAGCCACAGCCATAAAGGATTTTGATGTCTTAATCTGGCCTCTTTGTGTGTCTACATTACTCGGCATACCCGGTTTAACAAATTGTGCTTCCCTTTCTCCAAAGAAGCAGCTTCCTCGTCCATCTCATTGCTCCCTTGGTCTTCTTTTCTAGATGAAACTGTACATGATTTGGATTTTCAAGACCCTAGTCCTTCTGATCTCACGCATGCAACTGCTTGTCCTCTCTGCTCACTACCTGCGGATCCCTCTCCCGCACCAGCTCCTCCGGCTGCTGCTGCACCACCCGCACAGGCTTCTCCTGCTCCTCCGACAGCTCCAATTCAGCCCCTGCCAAATGTTGCTGTCCCACAGCCGCAAGTTGTTGTGCCCTTGCAGCCTCGCACACACGCCATGCGCACTAGAGCGCAAGCCGATATTTTCAAACCAAGGTACCCAGTTGATCTTACCTTTGTTGATTCTGTTAATCTGCATTCTGCCTTAACAACTGTTAAAAAACTGAGAGGTGTTATATCTGTGCCTAAAAATCCGCATTGGGTAAATGCTATGAATGAAGAAATGGAAGCTCTTCGTTCCAATGGTACGTGGACTCTTGTCCCGCAACCAGTAGATACTAATGTCGTTGGCTCTAAGTGGGTTTTTCATACTAAGTTTCTGGTCGATGGAACAATTAACAGATATAAAGCTCGGCTTGTTGCTCAGGGTTTCAGTAAACTTCATGGTTTTTACTTCACGCACATTTTCAGTCCGGTGGTTAAAGCATCCACTGTGTGTATTGTTCTCTCTATCGTTGTCATGCGCTCATGGCCACTGCATCAACTTGATGTCAAAAATGCCTTTTTGAATAGTTATCTTTCCACTTCTGTCTTTATGGAACAGCCACCCAGCTTCATTGATCCAATTCCCGACTCATGTTTGTAAGTTAAAACGTGCTCTTTACGGTCTTCACCAAGCCCCTTTGGCTTGGTATCAATGCTTTCGTGGTTTTCTTTTATCTCTCGGGTTTATATGCACCACAGCTGATGCCTCGCTATTCATCCTCAGCATCCAGTCTATCATTATATATTTAGTTGTTTATGTAGATGATATTATTGTCACATGAAATGATTCCCGAGCTCTTGCTGACCTTATCACTCGCGTGAATCGCAAATTTTCCACAAAGAATCTTGGTCGCCTTTGTTATTTTCTTGGACTGGAGGTTTCCTATCTATCGTTTGGTATCTTTATTAGCCAGTCCAAGTATGCCTGCAATATTCTCAAGCGAGCAGAACTTCTGGAATCCAAGCCAATGTCCACTCCTCTTGCACCCGACGTCTCTCTCTCTCTCACGAGAAGGATCTCCATTTGTTGATCCAACATTATATCGCTCTCTCGTTGGCGCTTTTCAGTATCTGACTATTATCCGTCCAGATATCGCTTATTCCGTCAACACAGTTAGCCAATTTCAACAAAATACCACCATTGAACATTTTCAGGCAGTAAAACGGATTCTCCGATATATTAAAGGCACGATTGGATTTGGCTTGACGTACACTCCTGGTCCTTTTGATCTCATCGGCTACTTTGATGCTGATTGGGCTCGCTGCATTGACTCTTGTCGCTCCACCTATGGCTTCTCTATATTTTTGGGTAACAATATAATATCATGGAGAGCGAAGAAGCAGCCGACCATCTCCCATTGCAGTTGTGAGTCGGAATATCGCGCAATGGCCAACACTGTCGCTGAGCTACTCTGGGTGTTGAATATTCTGCGTGATCTACGGGTTTCACCATTGCAGCCTCCTGTTCTTCTGAGCGACAGCAAGAGCACATTATTTCTCACGCAAAATCCGGTGTCTCCCAAGCGGGCGAAACACATCAACATTGACTACCATTTTATCCGAGAGCTTGTGGAATCTGGCCGACTAGTTACCAAGTTCGTTCCTTCCACGTTGCAGGTTGCTGACATTTTTACGAAGAATTTGCCACGACCGTTGTTTGAGATATTTCGATCCAAGCTACGTGTTGGTATTAACCCCACACATCGCTTGTCAGGGGTATCAAATATATAGAAGATATCTCTAAAGATATTATAAATAAAAATAAATAGATACTCAAATCTTACTAAATCTTAGAATAGTTTGTGACCTTATTTCATGCATTACTTTATGTATATATACATCACATTGTAAATTATTCATTAATGAGAAAGACTTTCATTAAACTCTCACAAAACTCTACAACCTTCACCCGGTGAAGTTTATAACTGAAAGTTAAACTTATAAATGCTTGAGTTAAGTGCTTACAACCGGTTTATTTTCTAGAGTTAGCTAAGACTTGAAATAAAGGGTCCACACACATTTATTTAATTACTTAAGAACGCACTTATTTTCACATATTCTAATTCAAGACCTATAATATCTACTTTTTATATTTCATTTTTATATTCTATAATCTAAAATAAAATTTTATAATTGAATCTCAATATTATGTACTTTCCATCCATCTATATATATATATTAAAGGAGAATAGTTCATTCTTATTACAATTTTGCCATTTTTCCGCCAAAACTATCACATCAATATAAATTTTATTATTTTATTTAATTCTATTTTATATTTCCTCTATTATAATCGAGATATATATATATATATATATATATATATATATATATAATCAAAGTAGCAAAAAAAAAAAATCGTTTCCACCAAATTTTTTTCATATTTTAATTTTTATTATATTTATTCTATTATAATGTAGATATACAATAAATATAATAAAATTATATTTGTCACTTTTTCTTTAAAATATTATCTCACTAATTTATTATATTTACTATTTTTTTTAAATAATACAAATATAATTTTTTTATGGAATAATATTTAAATAAATTCTCATAAACCATGTTTGATATAAATTTTTATTGTTTATTAAGTTTCTATGTATAATTTGATGAGTAATATAAAAATTAGTTTTTATTATAATATATCAAATGTACTATTGATGAATAAAAACTAATTATATTTTAAAAGAATCGCTAAAAATGTTAGGATATGTAACTTTTTTAATTATATTTTAATAAAATAAAATAATACATTTATATATTTAATTCGCACATAATGCGAGTGAATCATCACATCATATCAATTTTATTTTACTTTATATATTTTTATATTAAACATATACATATAGTCAATAAACAATAATAACAATGTCAACAAAATCATATGTGTAATTTTTTCAGTAAACATTATACTTTTAATATTTTATCTTATTTTCTATTCTAAAACAATATAACTATAGTGCTAAAAAAATAACACAAATATAATTTTTTGATAGGTAATTTGTAAAAGAAACTCTTATTTTTATAAGTCTTGTGTTTTATCTATTTACTTTGACTTTTATCAAATTTATATATATAGTTGGATGTATAATATAAAAATTTATATTATAACGATATTAATATATACATATGTACTTACATATGTAACCTTATAATTATATTTTGATAGGTTAATTTGCAACTCACGGGTGTAAATCTAGTATATATACTAAAGGAGAGAAGTAGTTACTAAAAAAAGGTGCGAAAGTTCTTACAATTTTTTTTTTATTTTTTAAATATATTGTTATTTAATTAATTATTGCTTAATTAATACTAATCTATAAATATATTAAAATAAAGTAATAAAAAACAATGTTCTCGCTAAAAAAAATTATATTAATTCTTATTTTATAAATTTTATTTTAATATAAATGTACGTTAAATAATTAAAATATAATAAAATTTTATTTATCACTTTTTCTTTAAAATATTATCTCAAATTTATTATATTTATTACTTTTTAAATAATACAAATATAGTATCTTTTACGGGCTAATATTTAAATCAAATTTCATAGATTATGTATTTGACATACTTCTTTTTATTTTTATTATATACATATATAGTTTTATGTATAATATAAATAGTTAAATGTAATATTAATAAATAAAAATTAAATATATTTAAAACGAATCGCTAAAAATATTAAGACTTATAAATTTGTTAGTTATATCTCAAAATTATAAAATAAGACATTTTATATTTGATATGCGCATAGGACGTGTGTAAATCTAGATCTACATCGATATCGCTAAAATACATTAAAGGAGATTAGTGGCTTATTAACTGTACTGTCAAAAATATTGATTGATTTTGATTTTTATTATTTATTCTATTATGATATTGAATATAATAAAAAATATAGCAAATTTATATTTTTCACTTTTTACATTAAAATATCACATTTCACAAATTAATTATATTTATTATTTTTTAATAATATAAATATAATGTATTTTATGTGATAATATTTAAATAAAATCTCATATACTTTGTGTTAGATATACTTCTTTTTATATTTATTAATTTATATATATAGTTTGACATATAATATAGAGTTTATATTATAATATATTAAATATAATATTTATGAATAAAAATCACATATATATAAAAAAAATTACTAAAAATACTAAGATATATAACTTTGTTAATTATATCTTAATATTATCAAATAAAATATTATATATTTAATTCGCGTAGCGCGCCAGTTGCAAATCTAATTAATAATTATAATCTATATCCATCGCGAGGAAAATATAATATATTGTTGAGCCAACTAAGGGCACAGTAATTGTAATAGATTGAGGAGATAAATTGACATGATTGGGTGGATGAAGGGTTAATTAGATTTTATTATTACAATGATTATGCAAGTGACAGGTAGGTAGCAAAAATACAGAGACAAAATGATTTCATATATTTATATATATATATAGAGGGAGTAGGGTTTAGGGTTTAGGGTTTAGGTTTAGGTCACATACTAAAAATTAGTTTATGTTAAATAGGAATGAATTTATACTATTCATCTAAAAAATTTAATGGTTGAGATTAAAATATTTTCCCAAATTTTATGTTTTTTTCTTTATAAATCATGCTTAATCGAATTAAGCACGATTTATTAAGCAATTAAGCACGAACGAAAATTATGCTTAATTTTTTAATCTTTATGCTTTAATCTCAACCATTGATGCTATCAATCCAAGGGTTGAGATTCATTCATATTTAGCACAAACTTTAATTTTAGCACTTGAGTGAATCTCTCTCTCTCTCTCTATATATATATATAGGAGAGATCATGTAAAAAAAATTTCCCTGTGAGAAAAAGAATAAATAATATCCATTAAATCTAAAAATATCAATAGTTAATATTCAAACAAGTAACAACTAAAACACAATCAAGCAACAAAATAATCAAGCAACAACTAAAATACAACCAATCAACGTTGCAATCAAGCAACGACCTAAATACATTTAAGCAACCTCATGAACACAATCAAGCATTTTTCTTACATTCTCACGTTAAGACCTTTCTCACCGGATGCGCTCCATATATATATATATATATATATATATATATATATATATATGGACGTGATCCAGTGAGAATCATTGTTACCATAAGAAATAAGAACCGATCTCGGCCGTAGATCTTGCTCAATCAACGATCCAGATCTAATAAAAATGCGGGCATTTTTTCCCCAAAAACCTGCATTATTGGGCAATTTAGTCTTTTCGCTTATAATTAAAATTCGCCCTTGAATTATAACCTTCTTAATACACATACAACGTACATGCATTATAGAGTTCACAAACTATCATTATATAGAGAAGATACTATCATTATATATTATCCCTCTAATTTCATACGAATACACAAATATTACTAACATGTGTAATAATTCAAAGCAGTGGGTAGGGGTGGGAATAGGTCGGGCTACCCGACAGGGGCCTTCGGCCTAGCCTACCACAGGCCGGGCTGAGCCAGGCCAATTTCATAAACAGGCCAGGCTTAGGCTATTTAAAAAGCCTATTTAGCCAAGCAGGCCCAGGCTTGGGCTCGAAAATAGGCCTATTAAGCCTAACAGGCCGGCCCAATTAAATAATTATATATTATTTAATTAATCAAATATATTTATTATCTATAATTTAAAATATATTTATGATTTATGAATAAAAAATATATTGAACAAATTATTTGTTACATATATACTGTATTTATCTAAATTATTAAACATATTTGCTATTGAAATAACTTAATATATTTATTACTTAAAAATAAAATATATATTACAAATGTTAAGTAGGCTCCGATAGGCTTTATACAGGCTAAAAATCAGGCCTATTTCATTAAAAAGGTCGGGCTAAGGCTTACAAAAAAGCCTACTATAGATAATAGGTCGGGCTAAGGCCTTTTCAAATTATAGCAGGCCTAGGCCTACCGGACCAAAGCCCAGCCTAGCCCAGCCTATTCCCACCCCTAGCAGTGGGTTTCATCAAACAAAGCAGACCTGCATTATATGGTTTATGGACTATCATTATATACTACAAATATTATCATTATATATCATTATATGTTGAACTTAAAAAATATGTTAATATAATTTCAATGTGTTTTTTCTTCTTTAATTAATTAAAAATAAAAGTGCAAAAGCAACGTAAATTGTGGCTTGCGAATAAAATTGTAATTGAATCTGAATTAAAAACAAGTTACAATCACTCATTGAACCTCTTCTAGCAACATCACAAGTTGCAAGAATGAGGGTAGACAAATAACAATACAATACAATAATAGCAATACAATCGATTGTGGAACAAACAAGGGACAAAACCTCCTTAATCATCATCAATCATCAATCTCAACATAGCTAGCTCTCAATCTTATACAAAGTTGATGTAAAGAGCTAGCTGAGGTCAAGGAAGGCTTTTGCCAAGGGATGCTTAGTCTGTGAGAGATGGTGAGCCTCCAAGATCTCAACAATCTCGCATTGCCAACAAGGCACACCACATCAACTATCCTCTATATCTATTTGGTGTTGTGTTATCACACTTTGGAACAAATAAATTTGTACAGAAAAAAACATGAATTAAATTTGAAACTTATAACATATAATGCAAGATCATAACTATATAATGCATGTATTTACACTATATAATGAATTCTCATAACGGAACAGAACCTCCATAAACTAATTATAACTGACTCACATATAATACCACTATTACAAAACAATAATGCAAGCCATAACATTATATAATGCAGATATAAATTTTTTTTGAAAGTACGTAAACTAATAATCACTCTTTCAAATATAACCTAAGTACTTCAAATATATAATGCAATTCATAACAATACATAATGCATGTATTTACACTATATAATGAATTCTCATAACGGTACACATCCTTCATAAACTAATTATAACTGACTCACATATAATGCAACTATTACAAAACAATAATGCAAGCCATAACATTATATAATGCAGATATAAAATTGTAATACCCCGAATTTAATTAAGCTAATTAATGGCTTAATTATTGTAATAAAATAAGTTCTTTTCATTTTGTGCACTATTTTGCAATTTGAGTCTAAGAAGTCGATTACCTAATTCGGGCTATAGATATGTTCGTAAAATTATAAGGATGATCGCGAATAGATCAAATTAATTTTCAGAGATCCGAGGACGGAGATAATAAATTAAGAGGTTGAATAAGGATTTATAGGAATTTAAAATATGCATGGAATTATATCTTGCCAATTTAAGGAAAAGTGAGGGGTTAAGTGGGATTTTTGGAAATTTTGCATGAGAGATAGGTGGGATTTTTGGAAATTTTGCATGAGAGATAGGTGGCATTTTGCATGTATGAGTAAGGACACTTGGCTTGATGAGAATTTATATGGGTTATTCTTTGGGAATAAAACAAAAGGGAAAAATAGGAAGATTATTCCACACACTACTCTCTCTCTCTCTGTAATACCCCGTATAAATTTCAACCTTGTAATACTTGCTCAGAATT
>JAPKLW010000004.1:383976-406071 GCA_026898455.1 Plectranthus barbatus
TCAATGTAACGCGGCTCCATATTGGAAGGTCAGATGGGGGCGTTACACTCTCTACCATAGCTTTTCCAGCACCCCACCCAAAAACCCTTCCCAGCGGCCCTCTTTCCGGCCATATTCCGTCCACCTCCAATCACGTCCAACCACAAGACCACCACCATCGGCTAGATCTTGTTCCAGGCTTTCTATAGAGCTAAGGTAGAGGCTGAGACGTCGAGAATCGAAAGAGAAATCCTAGAGAGAAGTTAGGCCGCCAGAATTGGTGAGTTTTCGTTCTCCAGAATTTTAACTCGTTCATCTCATTTATCTTGAGATAAGACGTGAATATTCATGTTCTCCACTTACTAGAGACCATTCGGAGACCGAGAGCTTCGAGTTAAACGCTGGAAACCACGCCACCACCGCCGTCACCTTCCATTTCCGGTGAGCTTCACCCATTTCCTTTTTCCTTCATTTTTCTGCTTTGAAGCATGCTTTCGTGTTTCCCTCGAGTCTAGGACTTCGTATATATGATTGCATGTGAGTTTGGGTGGTTAGATTGGAGGATTTTTGGAGTTATAGGGTTGAAATCGTAGGGAAGACGACGCGTCCCAAACGGGACGAGAGCATCCCGTTCAAAATGACTCTCGGCGAGGCGAACTGCCCGCTCGAGACACCCATCCTGTTTGGGATGGGTGTGTCCCGACACCCGCTCGGGACAGGCCACGGTCAGGTGGATAGAAATAAGTCGTCCATCCCTTTCGGGACGGGCTACGGCTTTGTTAATTAAAACTCATTTTCTTGACCCATTTTCATGCCTTTTGAGATATATTCGACCCTTGAGCTTATTATATGATTGTTAAAGCATGTTAAGAGTAAAACATGTGTTGGTATGTGAATCTAGGTGTGGAAGTATCTAAATTGGATGGATGAGATTATGAAGGCATGTTAGTATTAGAGATAGAGATGAGTTGGATGCGAAGTGTCGTATGGAGTCGATTGATAAGGTCCCTGTCCTAGTTACCCGTCCTAATTAGAAATGTTTGATGTCATTGAAGGTGTGAGATAAGGAAGAAAGCCCGCTTCGCTCAATTTATGAGAACACGTCGAATTCATTGAAGCCTAACACCAGGTGGGAACTATTTTAGTAAAATAAAATGCTTTTTTTCAAGCTTCATGCTCAGCTTTCAAAAATAAATGTGAAAATGTTTTGTTTTAGCTGATTGCTATGCCTAAAAGTGTTTTGTGTATTCTTATCTGTTCCTCTATTGATTGCTATCTTCAGAGAGTTGGATTATTGAGATGAGATCCAGGTATATGTGATACCTGAGCTAGTCTTACTAATCGATATTAGAGGCTAGCAACCATGTTTTGTTATGAGCTCGGGTTGTTCAGTTGACGTGTTGAAGCCCGGGGGGATAAGGATATCGTTCTTTCTTTTTGAATCGATCGTAATCTCAATGTATTATACCGGGACTAGTGCACTTTGATGACAGTGTGTAGAGTGGTTCGTCCATTCCCAGCTATTCATCGTAACTTGGAAGTGGGCCAACTTCCAGTTACAAATCGGTAAACAGATATGATGCATGTGAATGAATCTGCTAACAGTAAGATAAAATATTTTGGATAACACGGTTCATTTCAACAAAACCCCGTGATTATCTGTGTGTATGGCATAGCTTTCGTATTTAAACTGTATGTTTTTTGGCATGTTTCCACGGGGTACGAAAGTACTCAGCCCCTCGTATTATTTCTAAAATACGCAGGTTAAGAAAGCAGAGATGGAGAGGTGGCGGTGTAAAGTATGGAGCTGAATTTCGAAGATTAAAGATCCTATGACATGTATCTTCATATGCATGTCACCACCACGCTACACACACCGTTGCACCGCTCTCTGAATCTATTCCTTCCCTGTTTTTGTTCACTTTTGAAAATCTAAGTATTTAGCCCATCCATGTTTCATTTTGAAATACTCGTTCTTTTGAGGATTAAATGTTAAATTTTAGATTTGTCTTTTCAAATGTTAAGTCTTCCGCTATTTTGATCTGCAAAGTATTTAAGAGATAGGTAACCACGACTGTGACGTGCCTCGGAATTTAGGAAGGTCAAATGGGGGCGTTACAAAAACTAATTTGAAAGTACGTAAACTAATAATCACTCTTTAAGATATAACATAAGTACTACAAATATATAATGCAATTCATAACGATATATAATGCACATCTTCAAATTAAATAATTAAGAGTGAAAACACCAAACCATAAACAGCAATCTACGAAACATAATTCAAAATCTGGAAACAAATCATCAATAACCCATACAATGAATCTTCGATTCTATCACCGTAATCTGATAACTAATGATCGAACATCATATCAGAAAACAACTGATTCTATTACGTAAAAAAATGGAATTTATCAATTCTTACCTTTCAAATGATCCATAACTCGCCGACGACGATGACGAGCAAATTTCACAGAGAGAATGAATGAAAAAAATATATAATCACAGAATGAATGAAGATCACAAATCGCAAATCGCAAAAGAAAGAAAGATAACAAGATTTAAATTAAGATTCTAAAAAGATTTGAATTCATGTAAGTACAAAATTACCCCTCATTTTACAATAATGAAAGTCAATACAAATAATAATGCATAGCGGGCGAAATTAAATCTAAGTTGTTGATTTCATGATTTGGACGGATAAGGTTAGTACTTATTTTCACATGGTAAGGCTGGTTCTCATATGATCACTCTCATATATATATATATATATATAGATGAGAGATCATGTAAAAAAAATCCCCATGTAAGAAAAAAGAATGAATCATGTCCATTAGATCTGAAAAAATCAATGGTTTATATTGAAACAAGCAACAACTAAAACACAATCAAGCAACAAAATAATCAAGCAACAACTAAAACACAATGAAGTAACATTGCAATCAAGCAATGACTTGAATATAATCAAGCAACCTCATGAACACAATCAAGCAACTTTCTCACTTTCTCACATTAAGACCTTTCTCACCGGATACACTCCATATATATATATATATATATATATATATATATATATATATATATATAGTTGCGTTCAAATCCGAACTATATGTCCTGAATGAACAATGACCTATGATCCAGACGTTCATTTTTTTTATCCGATGGCTACAATAATGACATGTGGCAGATCATTTATTTTTTAATTTAATTGAAAGGATGTTTTAGGTAGTTACAATTTTATTAGATTTGATAATTATGGTAGTTCCTAATTTCATGGGATTTTATTTGTTAGCATATATTTATATTAATATTGTTGAACACCAATTTTTTTAGAAAATCTTCCCCACGACGAAACCTAGCAACGCCGCCTGTGGCGGAGGAGAAGTCCGCCCATCCCCACTATTGGTATCACAAGTCGACTGGAAGCTTCTCCTACGAGCATTTCCAGGAGTTGATTCACGACAGCATCAAATCCCACCATTTTATTCCTCCTAAAAGTCTGAGATTTCGATAAAGTGGATGGTGAATGAGTGGGTTGCTCTGCTTTCATTCCACTTTTCCCTTCAAATTGCATCACCTTTCTCTTCACAAAATTCATGTTGTCAGTTGCTTTTTGCAGATCGAGGAAGAAATAAGATCTTGGTTTTGCACGAAGAGTGGATCCAGCATAAATTTGATTGACTACATGGGTTTCGAGAAGTTCGCGAGCCGCGCGAGCCACAGATACAATCCGGCTCTCCAAAACTTGTGCAGCTTTCCTGCTGCATCCCTGAGGATCGTAGCGTTCCAAAAGATCGATCAAGAAATGTACAGTTTGAGAAAGGAATGAGATCTGTGTATTGTCAAAAGAAAAGGAATGACAAGGATGATCGGGAATGAGGTCCAAATCATTAATAAGGGAAATTAGAGCTGCATAAGCTGTCATGGATCTCTAATCTCTGATATTCCTTTGAAGTTTCAAGAATGAATGGAAATAGAAAGAATACGTGCGTGCGGAAGTCCTAGGCTTCACGAGCAGATTTCATTATTTTTGTGTCATATGCGATTATCATTGCTATTTTAGATGAATGTCATTATTTTTGAATAAATGTTTCATTGTTCGAATTCATGTTTAATGGATTGATAATTATTTATTTATTTTCTACATTGTGTGAACTCAGTTAATATGTAGCATTGTACGCTATTTATATTATCATTGTTACTTGTATTAAATATCATTTTATCAAAATTATTGTTTTAATCTTAATTGATTTATAATACACCTTTAAGATCATTGTTATCTTTATTCAATATCATTGTACGAATAATTAAAATTGTTTATACATTTAACGATAATATATTAGTGAAAGTTGACAGAATTACCTTACAATGACACACAAAGCCATAAACAATGACACACAAAGCCATAAACAATGATAACGATTAACTTAAGATTATGAAATAAATTGTGGTGTATTTTCTCTTTCAAATTTATTTGATAATAATGGAAAAAAATTGTGGGGGATTTGATTTGGTAACTGAATCCGAAAAATCAGCATGTAGATTTAATTCCATTTCAATTTTTCCCGGTTAGGACTAATTTGCCCTTTCAATGATAGAAGAAGCAAACAATGATAAATGGCAACAGAAAATCTGGGACGTCTATTTTCGAAATCAAGGGCTGGATTTTGGTCTCTGTTCATTCATGGACACATGTTCAACCATGAATGGACCCTTTTATATATATATATATATATATATATATATCATCGACATTGATGAGTATATGTTGAATTGCTGAATGAATGAAGAAGTTGACAGCACCATTTCAACTTGTACTGTGCGATGCTGTGCTTTCCAATTGTTATTGTGCATAATTTTGTCATGCATTCTCTTCTTTCCAAACCAAATCCAAAATAAAAAAAATCTTGATGACTTCCCAGATCGAAAAAGATGACTAATTTCATAGTTTAAACGATATATTTTAAAGGGGGTCTAAACATAAGCCTTGTATCAGCAACTTACAAATTCTTTACCCATAATTAGGGGTGGGAATAGGCTGGGCTAGGCTGGGCTTTGGTCCCGAAGGCCTGGGCCTTCTATAACTAGAAGAGGCCTGAACCTGGCCTGTTATCTATAGTAGGCTTTTTTTTAGGCCTAAGTCTGGCCTTTTTAATGAAATAGGTCTGACTTTTAGCCTGTATAAAGCCTATCGGAGCCTACTTAAAATTTATAATGTATATTTCATTTTTAAGTTATAAATATATTATGTTATTTCAATAACAAATATATTTAATAATTTAGATAAATATAATATTTAGTAACAAATAATTTATTTAACTTATTTTTTATTTATAAATCATAAAAAAAAAAATTCTAGATAATAAATATATTTAATTAATTATATAATATATGATTATTTTAATGGGCCGGCCTGCTAGGCTTAGTAGGCTTGATTCCGAGCCTGAGCCCGAGCCTGTTTAGCTAAATAGGCTTTTTAAAAAGTCTAAGTCTGACCTATTTACGAAATTGGTCTGGCCTGGCCTGGCCTGTGGTAGGCTAGGCCGTAGGCCCCTGTCGGGTAGCCCGGCCTATTCCCACCCCTACCCATAATTGCAACTATTGAGAACAAATCCCCTGAAAATCAAATAGATAGATAGAGAAAAAGAACATTTGAACCACCATATCATTAACAAGATTGGGGCAGTTGGGTGGGGAAGGAAAGAGGTCATTAATTAATTAAAGGGAATGAGACTATGAGTTAAATGAGCTCACAAAATATTTGGGTTCGGCTTAGAAAAAAATTCGAAATCGACTTGTTACTAATTGAGGCGAGTTCGAGCTATCCGAACAATTATCGAGCTCGACATCAAATTTCATGATACTCGTTCAATAGGAGCTCAAGCTTAAAATCGAATCAAATCGAGTTTTGGTTCGAACAGGTCCATGAGTTTTATCGAGCTTAATATAATTTATATTTTTATTTTTAAATTTATTATTTAAAAATAAATAACTTAAAAAAATTATTCGAATTTAAAATAAATTAAAAAATCCGAACTCCATCGAGCCGAGTCAACTTTAATGAGTTTGACACCAAATCGTGTTTGAGCTTGAGCTTGAATATTTGAGCTCAAATTCCGTCATGCTAACTCAACCCGGCTCATGATTACCCCTAACTGGAAGGCAGTAATGTATGGCAATGAGGTATGAATTGATATTGATTTTCAAGATAGAGAGATGCTCATGAAATCTGATTTCCAACTCCAAATTAAACCATTTACAGCAATTCCAGTATCCTATACATGAAAATTATTTTTCATTGTATGTATATATGAAAAGTAACTCCTGAAATGCAATATAATAGAATAGTGGGTGTTTAATCTTCGAACATGAACCAAGTAGAAAACTCACCTCCCTTGATCAGTTGTATTTATCTTCCATGCAAAGCAAGCTTTTAGTTGCCAAACTCATCATCCCACCTTAAACATCCAATTCCCACCACCTAACTCACCACACCACCATCTCTCACACCTCAAACCACTATAAATTACATCATCATTAGAGAGGAGTTCACCATTCTTGAAAACCCTCCAAGAGTTTTGACACAAAACAAGAAGATGAAAACCCCATTCACCCAACTCCCACTCATCATCCTCTTCCTCATACACTGCACCCCAACCACTGCCCAGTCCCCGGCCGCAGCCCCTGCGCCACCCGGGCCGCCCAATGTGACTGCGATCCTCGAGAAGGACGGCCGGTTCAGCATATTCATCAAGCTGCTGCAGAGCACCAAAGTAGCAGACAACATCAACGCACAGCTCAATGATTCAAACAATGGCCTGAGTATCTTTGCTCCGCCAGACACCGCTTTCACCGGCCTCAAAACGGGCATGCTGAACTCCTTCACAGATGACCAGAAAGTGGAGCTGATGCAGTTCCATGTCCTCCCTTACTACCTTTCTCCATCACAGTTCCAAACCACCAGCAACCCTCTGACGACGCAGGCCGGCGGCAGCTCCCAACTGCTTGCCATGAATGTGACAGCAATAGGGAATCAGGTGAATATAACAACTGGAGAGACAAATGCAACAGTGGGCACCACAATATATGATGATAACCAGTTAGCAGTATATCAGGTGGACAAAGTTCTGCTTCCACTGAGATTTTATGAACCTCTGCCGCCGCCGCCGCCTCCTCCGACACCAAAGACACATGCTCCGAAGGCTTCCCCAGTGTTTAGTGCACCTGTCGATTCTTCCAGTACTAAAAGGGTGTTCAATGCAATGATGTGTTTCTTGTTAGCCTTGGCAGTGGCTCCATGATGTTTGAGCTAATGTTGTTGGGATGTCTGAAGTAAAACTTTGTTTATTGTGTATTGTGAGATGTTGTGATTTTTAATATTAAGAGAGATTTGATTTCTTATAACTAGTTTATCCTATCTGCTGACTTCTTCAGTTGACAAAAAGCCATAACTATTCTTCTAGGAAAATCTCTAAATTGTACGTGCAGTCATTTTACATGGAAATTCTTCTAGGACATGTATGAATTGCAAGGACATGATGGCACCAACTGTTATGGTATGGGTTCAATCCTCCACCTTTAACTTTGATTTTGGGTAAAATTATAGCTCCATAATATGTACTTAATAATTTGATCCGACCTGCTATCCGACCTTCCTGAGGAACAGGTTAACTGAGGTCCACAGAGAAGGGGCAATTTGTTGCGTGGGGTGCCACCCGGATGTGGACCCAGCCAATTGGATGGGGCCCATGGGATCTGGATCCCCCAGAGTCGCCCCCAATGGCATGAGTGCGCCGGTGGACATCCGTTTCAAAAGGAGATGCTTTGTAATGGTGTGGATTTATCTTACATTTTCGCAACTCAATGTGAATAGATAATTAGTGGGTCAATCATAGTTTTGTGTAAAGTTAGGGTTCCCTAATTTATATATACTTAACACCAACTCAAGCATGGACAACAGATTTTTTTTTATAAGTAAAATGTGCAAGAATCAGGAGCTTCAGCATTTTTCAAAGTTGTTGCTATTTTTCTTCAATGAGATGTTGTGCATACAGTTTCTACTGTTATTTCCAAGTATCATCTTTTAGTTTACTAAATTTTGCATTTAAAGAAGGCCTTTGAGAAATGGTAATGATTAGCACCATTAACGGATGGTAAAACTGATAGTGTAGTTCCCAGCTTATTAGGAATGTTTGTCCAATTTTTATTTTTTATTTTGTAAGATATATTGTGATGTTTATCTATTCAATAAAAATGTTCCTCGTTTGTAACAAAATTAATTTCGTGTCGAGTTAAAAGTCAATGGCAAAATATTTTTTAATTAATGTCATTTATTTCAAAAACATAAAAATGGATACTTTCAATAAAACATTATCAATTTGGGAAAAAATATCAACTAAAAAGAAAAAAAAACAAGTTATTAACATATAACACCTGGCTCAACACGAAATTAACTGACAAGGATATTTTTGAAGATGCAAAGTATAACACATCTATGTTTAATATTGGTGGTGTTAGAATTGACTGAGTCAATGATTTTATTTAACAATTATATATGTTTAATATCAACGTGTTAGACTTTGCTGAGTAAATCTTATCATTCCCTATTTTTTCGTATTTAATTATTTTCGAATACTCTGTTCATTCTAGGATAGATATATATTTTATAAAGATTTGGGAACGAATAGGATTTTAGATCCATATCTTTGACATATATTCACATATCTTCATCTAGTATTTGCAGTTGAGATATTTATGCAGATATACATATCAAGCACGAGGCTATCCATATCTACACGAGACTACACACATCTAAACCTATATAAAGGGTGCTGGGATGAAGATTCAAGTTGGACGACCTACGCTATTCATCGAGATATATTATACAAGGCGTTCCCACCTATCAACAAGCGTTCCCCGTTCGTTCAGCTAGCGAAGCCATTCAAGCCGAAGAATGAACCTACCTCCGGAGAGTGAATCCAACAGTAGAGGAGTTTTGAGGATTGAATCGTTAGTTCGTAAATACAGTTTGTTCATAGTTGTAATCTCTACTTCTATGTAAATTCAAGTTTCTTCGAGGGAGTGAACCGAGAAGAGGTTTGGATATTTATTATTTCAATTTTACTGTGTAAACTTCATTATTATAATGAAATCTGTTTTTGGCCGTGAGGCTCTCGCGAGTTTAGAAACTCTAGACTCGTGAAAAATAATTCTTTGTGTCTGACTTAACTTTTCCGCTGTGTGTTAAACTTTGAACGTGTTAAACTTTGAATGTGTCAAACTTTGACTTCTCTGACATTCTGTTTAACATTACTCTATATTTATAAGTTCAGACATATGGAATTCGGCAAGGTTGAACACTTCAACACCTAGGTGTTAATAATAAACTCGGGCACTAAATTCTTTCAATTTTTATTTGAGTAAATAGGAGAAAATACCCCAATTATTGACTTTTTGAAAAAATATCCCAATCTATTTCTATAAATTAAAAATACTCTAATCTTTACTTCTGTTTATGAATTATATCCTGCTCTATTGATATTTTGGAAAAATACCATGTATTATTATTAGTGAAAAATATTCCAATCTTTAATTTCTTCTATGAATATACCAAAACGAAAAATATTATTAGCTCACACAAAATGTCAATCAAAACAACTATCTTCGTTCCTGTTAAATTTAATGTACTTGTTGGGTGTTGATGTAGAAATCTCACCTTTAAAATTGATGTTTTGATATGTCAAAACTGTGTACCAAAGTTTAGGACTTAGAGTTATTACCTCATGTAATCCTTGTATAGGATGATCGGGTTGTAATAGCCTAAGAGAAGAGAACTGTCAAAACTGTGGAACAGTTTTTGATGAAGAAGTCGTCCAAACGAGAAAACTATCAAGGATAAAGGACGAGAATAACTAAGCAGAGTAACGGATGTGAAAAACTATGCAGACAGTCTTTCAACTATCAAGGATTGTATATCAAAGAAAACTGTGGACACAGTTTTCATAATGAAACATCGAGAGGCGCTCACAGTTTCAGATCAGGACAATTTCACGTCAAAGGAATACGTGAATATCAAGATGTCGATCAATCATAAAAGAACATTAAAGAAGTCAATGATAAGAGATGAAGAAACACTCGTTACGACTAGCGTACAACGTTGTTCGGCGTCTGACACATCAAGTACAAACTACCCTGCAAAAAGCATGGCAGTGTTTCAGAAAAGGCAAAGGAGCAGGTCTACTTTACAAAGAAGAATGGACAATGATTGGACATCCTCCAAAATTTCTCTACCTGCTATTTTCAAATCTCCAACTATAAATTGCAGGAGGATCAAAGAAAAATATAGACACGCAGAAACCCAATCGAGCACTTGAAAACCTTGTCGTCACTCTGCCGAATTTAAAACTCTAACACATTGAAAGCTCTCAATCGAACGACATTATTTACGTGGTTCATTTATGGAGGTATTATAGCTTAAGGAATCTTCCAAGATTCACCGTTTGACCCTGTGTACACAAGGATTAAGTCTTTCGACCTAATCTACTCTCTTGGTGTTCTTACTTTTTGTTGGGAATTATGTTGTAATTCTCCCTTAGATCAAAATTGTAAAAGATTTTGTTGAATCAAAGCCTTAGTAGTTTGGTCGATCATTGCTGAAGTCTAGCATAGTCTAGCAACTCACGTGTAATGTCCTGTTTAGGAAAAATATCGAGTTGTAATAGATTATAATGCTAGAAGTATTCTCAACAGATGGTAGCTGCTAGAGAAGTCAGCAGACAAGGATAACTGCTAAGGAAGAAAGTAGTCATGCGCTAAGAAGAATGATTGCTAAGTGCTAGCAATTATATGCAGAAAAAAGAGACTGCTAGGAGCATTCGCTTAGCAGTCAGCAGAATGAAGATAGCGGAATGCTGAAGGAGCCAGCATTCGCTACTACAGTAAGAAGATAGCGGAATGCTGAAGGAGTCAGCACTCGCTACTACAGAAAAGATTTATAGAAGATATAGCAATCAAGAACCAAGACTCTAGTACTGAGTAAGCAACTGCTGAGGAGTCAGCAGATTGGCTACGAAGACAGATTGCTAGAAGTACTTATCAATCAAAAGAGTCAAAAGGCTTAGTAAAAGGTTTCTAGCATTCTCTGATAGAATGCTAAGCAAAGAAACCTAGCAACACTTGCTAAATACGTTCGTTCTGACAGAAGGTACAACAAAGGACAAAAGTCTTACCCGAAGTAGGTTAAAAGGCACTCTACCACGCCGGAAAGGAAGAAAAAGCAACTCTTTAGGACGGAGAAGACTGTTGTGTCTAACGGGTCTGGAGATTCAAAGTTTGAATCTCCAGATATAAAAGAGAAGTCCAAAAGAGAGATGACTACTCGAGCTACTCACTGTCCTACCACAGTTGCAAATCAAAAGATACCTTTGACAAGTGAAAAGAAAAAGAGAGTAGTCAGTTGAGAGCCCACAAAAGAGAAGAATCTTAAAAGCTCTCAACAGCAAGTGTCGGACATTGAATATCTGACACTGTATTCAAGAGATTCCTTGACTTCATTCAAGGATCAATCATTGGGAAACCTTATATCCTAGGAAGCATCCAGCAGTCACATCTCTAAGAAGAAGTTGACTATCACGGGCTGTTGCCAAAAACCCCAGAAAAGTTCGGGAAGGAACTCAAAAGATTCCATTGCAGCAAAGAGGAGTTTTACGAAGGTGTGCCCTTGACTTCTCCGCAGTTTCCGACTGAAGAGATCGAAGTAATGGAGGATAGCTTTGTAGTGGCTGGCTCGAAAGCTCACCGCCTGCTACAAGTGTTCGGCGATTCCTTGTACTTCAAATATTTTTTAGTAAAATTCTCAGCGATACGGCTGAGGAGTGGACGTAGATCTTGTAGATCGAAACACTATAAATCTTGTGTTCTTATTTACTGTTTTATTGTTTATGTTCATCGATTTAAAACCTAGCAACCTCAAGTTGCTAGAGTATACCTCTGAAACAATCGTAACGTTAACCTCCGAGCTAAATATTTGGAAAAGATCTAAGTGCAAGATAAACTTATTATTCCGCTGCATTTGCTAAGTAGCCTTCGGGTACTTATCATGACTCTGATCAGGGACCAACACTTTTCAAGTGAGAACACAGCAGCCTGATTTTCTAAGGAAAAGAAGGTTAATACGGGCAACTGCCAACCATCATACATTCTAGGAAGAACTGAACCATCCATCCACCAGAGAAGGAGAAGGGAGGTTTGTCCTCAATCCGTTTCCAACGACTTCCAGTTATGAGGAGACTTCGAGGTGGTACCTGTAGGGTTTTGCCGTGAACCGAATCGATTTATGGATATTGTGCACAATTAAATATACAATAAATCCTAGCATGCTCCTATGAATTTAATACTAAGATTTGTGGATTGAGGGATTACCGTTATTTCGTCGAGTCTGATCCAATTTTTTGCGTTTAAATTTCCAACTTTAATCCAACCACGCAATCCGATTTTATCAGCGGAAACAGAAATTAGAACCCTAATTTCTTAGATAAAAATTGAAAATCAAAAGAGAAAGAAAGAAATCTGTTGTTCTCCAGATTGGATCTTCAGATCTGTTTCCCGGTGCGTTCAGATCTGCTACTGGTGAGGATTCCACATATCTGTGCTTTGAGATCTTGTATTCGCTGATGTCAGACAAACGAATACATCTCACTGCGGTCCATCAATACGCCACCTCTGCGTACCAGCATGTCAAGTAACCAAGACAGATTACTTATTCCGACAATGTCGCAGCCATCCGGACAGACGTATCCTCATACGTTGTCTCGGTTGTGATCAAGTTTATGTCTCACTAGGTCAAGTGATCATACCGTCTTCTGCGATCTACAACACGCCGTATGATCGTCCCTATCGGTGAGACAAGAGGATATCATTAATTATATTCTGGGTTGAATATGGGAATTAATTAATTGATAGGCCTTATTTGCTATTTGCATTCTGGTCCCTGGTCTGGCCCATGAAACTCAAGCCCAATAGAAGTCCAGTATTTTCCTATAAATAGGCCATAGTTCCTCAGATCTCAACACACCCCAAGATCATAAGTTGCACACAGCAAACCAGGTTTTAGAAGCTGTGTTGATCGACTAGATCTGAGAAACGAGGAGGAAGTTCTGCTTCTCAACCGGGCAAGAAATCTGAAGGGAATCTTCACTAGATATTCAGATTGAGTTGGGATACAGATCAGAAGATGAGATCAGGAGGATTATCTTCTTCTTTTCTCGCCTTCTTGTTTTCAAAAATTTCTTGATAATTTTCATAGATTTATTTCCTCAATCTGTTAGGAATTAAATCTTTGTGCGTGGGAAAAGATCAAGAGGAATCTCCGCGCACTCGTTCTTCAGGGTTTCACAATCCAGGTATTCCGCATAAACCCCCTTATGCATATTCAATAGGAGCATGCTAGGATTAATCATAGGCATAGCAATTTATTTTTGATATTCCAATTAACGGTCCTTGGCAAACGGACTTCGTGATTCAGTTCACGAATCCCTTCAGAATTAATTCTCAAAAATCTGTGAGATAATTGGTTGTGTGCTTATCAATGTCTTGAAGAAGGTGCACTTATAGACAAAATCGTGCGATGTTCGAGACGATGACTATCCTCTTAAATGGAAGATACGACATTCCATGAAGACACAACGCTCCACAATTTTAATTTAGAATCTGAAAGGTCAACATTGAATGCTCGACAACTGTCGTGTATCAGTAAAATTGGACATGTGTTCAACAATTCGAAAGGTGACAGATGCATGTCAGAGAGTTATCATCTGATGGAAGTATGATACATTCAGTTTGCAGAAGATCTTAAAGATACAGGGCAAACCATTCATTGATGACAAAAGATGGTGCGAGGTACATATAACAAAAGGAAAATGGGCAAAATACATTAGTTCAATTTTTTTGGAGGCAGTCAAGGGGTGGACAGCCCTCTAGTAGGGTAGTAGTCGGATCTAACTAGATTCGACGTGCCTTCCTTCAAGTATGGAATCTGTTTCTCAAGGAGCCAGCTCAGCTGCATGCCATAGGGGACAGTGATTTCAGGCGGTTTCAGTAGGGCGCTTCTCAGGCGATCAAAGATGAACCCTGCCCAGTCCACCGAAGTTTGGTCCTCAAACGCCAACATTGCCTTTCAGACAGACGGCGAGAAGTCAGTTCCATCTGGTTAATGACATCGTATGATACTCTGTAACACGGCTTGAGAAATCCACTCGACACAGTTGGAAGGAAATCCATGTCCCACACTCTCCAATCCTGCCAAGCCAACCATTCTGGTGTCGTCTCCTCCCATTGATAGTACAAAACCAACGTTCCACTTCGAGAAAGCTCAAACACATCTGCAAAATAATTAGCTGACCAGAAGAATTCCTCCCCATTGATGTTGCAGTAGATCTCCTCATCGGAGACCTTGGCATGGTAAGTCACCAACTTGAGCACATCTGCATGAAAGGAATTAGGTGTTATTGTTACAAAACGCTCAAGATCATGTGCCCTCAAGTTTTCCATCACTCTGTCGTGAACCTCTGGAATTCTCCAGTACCGTGCACCAAGTCTCTTCTCATCCAGAATCTTGTTCCTCTGGATGGAAATCTTCCTCATTTTCGTTATAAGATTAAAAGGAGAAGAAGAAGAAGATGAGGAAGACATATTTCTGGAAGATCGAATGTATTTTGGATTTCTGAAAAGAAGATGGATTGTGTGGATTTTCGACCTCGAAAATGGGGCATTTATAGACGATTTTGTGCATCAATCGAAAAGGTGGTAAATCACTTAAATGCCGGATACGACTCTTCACAGTTCAGAGTTAGAAATTGATGAATCAGCATTCAATGCCCACCAACTGCATAGAGCCATACAGAATGGATATATGGGTATTAGGTCAGAAGGCTATGAACTCAGAGTCAGTAAAGGGGTCCAAATCACAATAATACTGATTCCCAGACTTCACATTAAAGTCCAAGAACGGAGTTCAAGAACTGATTGAAAACTGCACGAAGAAACTGTCAAGGTCATAGTGTTATCTATTGAAAGAAAAGACAGTTTCTAACTGGCAACTAAAAGGATACAGTTGCTCAGTTTTTTGTTATAAAGATAGTTTTTGTGAAGACATGGGATAGAGAAAACTGCCTTAGTCGAGGCAAAAATTTTCAAATTCAAAATTTTTTTTGGTTGCACGTCGCATTAAATGCGGACAACTCAACGGGGTATTACTCAGAGCCACGTCGACTCTCCCATGAGCTACTGAACGGCATGCCAGATGATGTGAATAGCCGCCTACGTCAGCATCTATCTCAGTCGTTCAATGCAAAAAGAAACTCAATCTAAGGCTATGATTTTGTTAAATGATCGATCACCAAAATCTCTTAAACCCTTTTTGTCGTCGTCTTCGACATTCTCTCTTGAACACCCTACTCTCTGAAGTTAATCCTTCAAGAAAATCTAAAGGTCTCTACTCCAAGTCTTCTAACTCATCCACATTCCATCTCCCAAGCATGCTGAAAGAGAAGACTCAAATTAGGGATACCAGCATCTCCGATAACCCTGAACCGTTCATAGTCACTGAGGAGACCCCACAAGACGAATTATTTCAAATAGTTGATGATTTCGGCCTCACCAACCAACAGTTTCGGGCATCGCAGGTCGTAAAGGAGAAAATCTTAAATTGGAAGAATTTCACCTCAATCACGTCAGATAAGGCGATTGCTACAGAGATCACCGCAAAGCTCATAAAAGAGAATCTAACGCAATTTTTGACTACCAGTCCCCGGAGATTCAACCCAAATCGCATAGCCGAGTTCTACGAAAATGCAGTATTTGACGAACGAAATCGGTTCTTCCAGACAAATGTTGCATCACAAGATATAAGGGTTGATCCTGATCTCGTCGCTCAACATCCTCATCTACCTAAGACAGGAGTCCACATCGCCAGCTATCTCCTTGATAATAAGGAGGCTCTGAAGACTCATTGGTTGAAGTGGAAGAAGCCAAAGATTAATAAAAAACTCAGACCCGCCACCAAGGTATCTGAACTGAACCCATTCTATAAGACACTCAGTGAGATCGCACGAAGGATGATCTATTGTGGCATTGGATCCTTATCTGAATTAAGCAGTCCCAAATATGCCTTGATGATGATTCTTGATGACTGCCCTGGAGGAAATTGGACACATATATCTTTGGGCGATTGCTGGAAAATGCGAAGAAAAATGGGCATCCAAAGGGATGGCAAGTTTTCTTCAAGTGTCAGTTTTGGTTTGAAGGTTAGCTACCTTCTTGAGAGTATTCTAGGAATACAAAATGAGGGGGAAGACCTTATACTATCCGATTTCATTCCACCAAAGGATCCAGTCTACCGTTTGATTCAAAGAGATGAAGGAGATGACAGTGGAAACGATGGTGATGATTAAGGGCATGACAATTTTGACAACAAGGAAGTAGCTGCTGAGACGACTGAAAGTCTCGCTACCATTCCGCCAGTTCGAACTGTCGAGGGTCCTAATAAACCTAAGAAAACTGGCACCTCAGCTCAAAAATATGAACATAGGCAAAAAAGGAATAAGAGGAAACAAACAGAGATAAACTCCGGAGAAGGTTCACATCAAGCTGTGAAAGGTAAGCAAATTGTCCGTGAGCATCCCCAATGTAAGAAGAGGAAGAAGACGAATCATGGAAAATCAATGAGGACAGTTGCCAAGAAATTGGAATTCGATGCTACACTTGAAGGGGCTGGTCAATCCTCCAAACTACCAGAGACTGCTCGGAACCCAGAGCACATGTTTGCTAACGATATTAAACGTCTTCAGCTTGAGGGACTTGGAATCCACACAACAGATAAGCACGTAGATCTTGAAGAGATGTCATGTTCATCATCATCTAATTATGAGAAAACAACATCTCAAATACCAGAACATACTGAGGATGGCAGGACCGCCTCTGAAGATTCCGAAGAGGAAGAAGAATCAATTAAGGAAGCAGAACAAGAGAACATTCCCTTCTTGAATTCAGGGGGAACTGATCATAATAACTTTCAACAGGAGACTGCTATAAACAAAGAAGCATCGAATCTAGAAACCATCAGAAGAAAAATTATTGAATATCACGCTGCCCTTGAGCAACTGAATGAACAACGACAGAAGTTAAATGAAAAGGATCAAATGTTTAGAACACGTCTCTACCAACTTGAAAAAGAAGAAGAAATGGAGCTGGAAAAACAGCTCATGAAAGAAGATGAAGAGGCCTTGGCTCAAGCAATCCGACTCTCACAAGCGATATCTCTTGCAGAAACTGCCGAGAAAGCTGTCAAGCTCGTTCATCAACGACAAGTGAAATTGCTTCTCCAAAAGCAGTTTCAGCGGTTATTCCAAATCAAAATTGCTGAAGAATATTATGTCACGAAAGCTTAGAGAATTCGCAAGGAAGAAGAAGAAGAAGAAATTCAAAGATTAGACCGCGAAGCTGAGCAACGAAGACTTAAGGCAGAACAACAGAAACAAGAAGCCGAGGAAGCTGCTGAACAAAAGAGAAAGCAAGAAGAAGAAGCAGTAGCTGAACTGAGAAGAAAAGAGGAAGAGGAAGCAAACAGCAGAGCTCATCCTCAACCCGAGCTATCTTCTGCTACATCTCAGAGTCAAACTAGCGGAGACTCTAGAGCACTGGCTGCACCTGATGGAACATTGTCTCTCGACCCCATCTCTGTGGCTGCACTCATCTACCCCTTGATGTTCTGAGACAGGAAATGGATCAGCGGATCCTGACTATTTTTTATTTTGTCAAAAAGAGGGGAGAGAGAAGAGATGAAACTATGAAGCTGCAATTGAAAATGATGGAGAGGTAAGAAGATGAGCAGAGAAGGCAAGAAGAGGAGCAGGGATTGTGGGATGAAGAGATAAGAATGCAATTAGAAGCAATAAAGGCTTCCAGAGAACAAGAGTTGAAACTCTTCATGGAAGTGACCACAACTCTTAAGGCGCAAGCTGAATCCTCCACTTTTGCCGCAACTTCCTCAAAGCCAAAGGACGCAGATTCCTCAAATCAAGAAAAGGAGAAGGACAAGGATCAAGACAAGCAAAAGGAGTAGCTCTGTTAATCTGAATTATTTTTTGTGTCTTCTTTAGTTATCGCAGTTTTAAAACTTTTCATGTACTTGTAATCGAACATATATAGTGAAAAGTGAAAAACTGTTGGTTTGGAGACAACTACTCATTGTCTCTTACCTTGATTCTTGACTTGCTGAATTTACATATTCCAATGTGATCAACAATCCTTTCTCTTATCGCTCTAATTTGATTTATATTAATCGAGAATGTTCTCTCCCATTCAGGGGGGGAGATCAATTAGAGTAGGTCGAGTGAAGAAGAAGCACATATTGAGTAGTGTTAGATTGACAAACCTTGTAAACTCAGATCAACTGCATCTTCTTGCCGACTTAGATAGTCTTAGAGGTATGGTTTTGACAACATCAAAAAGGGAGAAATTGTTAGGTGTTGATGTAGAAATCCCACATTTAAAATTGATGTTTTGATGTGTCAAAACTGTGTACCAAACTCTAGGCCTTAGAGTTATTACCTCATGTAATCCTTGTATAAAATGATCGAGTTGTAATAGTCTAGGAGAAGAGAGCTGTCAAAAACTGTGGAACAGTTTTTTATGAAGAAGCCGTCCAAACAAGAAAACTGTCAAGAATAATGGACGAGAAAAACTGAGCAGAGTAACGGATGTGAAAAACTATGCAGACTGTCTTTCAACTGTCAATGATTGTTATTTTGACTGTCATCTTGTGTGAGTCAATAATATTTCTCGTTTTAGTATAATTCATAACGAAATTAAAAATTATGGTATTTTTAACTAATAATAATACATTGGGATATTTTTCCAAAATTTTAATAAATCAAGGTATAATTCATAAATAAAAGTAAAGATTGAGGTATTTTTAATTTATGGAAATAGATTAAGTTATTTTTTCAAAAAGGTCAATAGTTTAGAATATTTTCTCCTATTTACCCTTTTTATTTGATAGAATAAACATTAGAATGCATTTTTCTAACAAAATAATAAATGGAACAAAATGCCCTATTTATGTATACTCAGGGATATATCATATACTTGAAAAAATTCATTAATTAAAATTTTAAAAAAAAAGCATGTCAACATTTAAAGAGTTTTCCCAATATAATGAAAATTTTCATTACTAGTAGATATAATTTAAAAGGAGGGTGTCAAAGATTTACACGTGAAAAGAAAATAGAAAAAAGAGAATCAAATGTTACATATAGGAACTGTAGTAGTAACCAATTTCTCACGCAGCAAAACACAGAGATATACACACATATGCCGATGATCAGTAACACAAACCGAGCTCACATAGAGCAAAGCCTTCACTAGAGAGAACTGAAACCAGAAGCCGATTGAACCGGTCCGCCAGCTTTCATTTCTTCAACACACTGCAACCACACGCATATTATATTTTTATCATCATGGTTTTGCTTTTATCCAAGAAATCATGAATGTGTTTAACAACTAGACGTACTACTGCATAAGCTTTTAAAGTTCACAATCTAAAAAACATGAAGAAACTTGGAACTCGACTTTCTCCTGGTTATACTACTTACTTGTAGAGATAGGCTGCTATTCCAAGAATTAGACACAGCAAAATGATGTCAAAGCAGAAATTCCGACTCGATCTCAGCTGCAACAAAAATCAGAAGCCGCATCAAGAAAAGTGAAAATGGCAAAATGATGTCGCATGTGCTGTCACGGAGCAGGATATATATTGGGTGGACAATCCATCCATAAAATGCAACACATCAGATGCATGAGTTTCAACACTTACCACGAATTACTCCAAAAGAACATTTATGCAATGAAGAACTCAAAAGCAATCACCTGATTAACAGTGTCCTTCAGTCTCACATTGGTATTTTTAAGATCGGACGTCGCCTTGTCCACCTGGAAGAAGTCAATGAACAAGCTGAGACTATTTTCACCCAAAAGATTCATGCTGGAAATTGGTTGAGCACAGAACCTAGAAAGTCTCTCTCAAGTTGAAACACCATGTCAAGGTCTACACTTGGCTCAAGTCAACTCTCAAGTCGCAAAACAAAGGGCAACTGCACAGTCAACTTTGTGGTAGGAATTCCTACCAATGTTTCCATTCTTCATTCAGATAAAGTTATATACTTAGATATGGGCCCTGAAATGGTCTTCTTTCTTCTTATGAACATAAGCAAACAGTTTAGGGTAGTACTGTCCTTTTTTTATATGAAAAAAAAAAAAAAAAAGTTGGGGCACACTACTCAAATGGGGAAGGGGTGTCTATTCCATAACTCAAACCCATTACCAATTGATCATAAGCGCTTAACCACTGCGCTCTAAGGTCGGGGACTAGGGTAGTACTGTCTATACATCATTCGTGCACGCAGCATTATGATTGACACATACTATAAATAATAAGTATATAGATATATGGAAATTTAATGTGGCAAAAACCCACAAGGAAATAGGAGTCTCTGATAAGAAAACAAAAGCATGCGTAGGAGCATAAATATACTCAAATCTTGCACATCATTCATAAGTTTGTATCTGAATGTCTAACCTTAGTGTCAATCTCATCCATAAGAGGAACTTGCCTATCCAATTCCTGCAGGTAAATGTACCCATTAGAAGTTATTGGAAAGCAGTAGATAATCGGCAGCCAAAAAATATTAAAATATAGAATATCTATACAAGTAAAGAAAATAGGAACAGAAGAAGAAAGATTACCTCATTCATGTCACTGGCCATATTTTTCAGTGTATCCAAGCCTTCAGCTATAACATCCAGTCCTTGGTCCTGCATTGTTATTAAGATGATATTATTTCAAACAATATTAATCATTAAATTGTGAAATATACCTCTAAAACAATGCTAGATTATGAATTTCCCGAAAAGCACGTGCCTGTTTCATTTTCCGCATCTCATACTCTTGTCTGAATTGACTTGATTCTTCAGTCTGTTGAAAGTATTCATTGTCGAACCTTCCATCTAAAATGCAGCATAAGAAGCATAGTTAACATAACCCAACAACTAGCTCCATGAAAAGCAAAAGAGAATGAACAGAAAGTTACAGAGTTATTTTATTGGACATCAAAGATATGAGAGACAGAGGAAAAACCTGAATCAAATTTAATTTCTGTACGAGGGGCTGGTGCTGAGGTTCCCCAACCCCCAGATGATTTGGGTGCAGCTGCAGAGCCATCAGGTATTTCTTGAATTCTGTCAGGCAAGGCAAGGACCAGATCATTACGGGCAGTAAGTTCTTCTGTTGAAAGTCCTTTAACCTGAAGCACCATCATCAATGATGAAACAAACTTTAAAATATGGTATGAATTCATTTTTATCTATAACACCACACACGCTGCAAAAATGTTATCTCCTGCCTAGTGAAAGTGTAAGAACAATAGTGAGCCTAGTGACAGCCTTGAAAAAAGAACATAGGTTGTAAACCCAAAGAAGCTGTTTTGATGCATTCATTTTCAGTATTTCTAGTGTATAATGTTGGATCAAGAGCACAAATCAGTGGTATTCCTTCATGTTATTTGCAATTGCCAAAGAACAGAAGACATAAAATTACAACCAGAGGCATCAAAGACATGTAGACTCTTTCCAGATACAACAAAATGACATGATTAAGCTATCAACTTAAGTAACATCTAATTGTCTTTTAAGAAGGTAAAAATCATCAGATCTTGGGCTCCATGACATCACAACATTGAACTCGTGAATTAAGGCCACAATATTACATATATTGATTAATGTAAAGTTAACAAATATCAAAGCAGTTATCTAATCTATCTGCTATGAACTGAGTTATTTTTCATCAACTAAAGCCTCATTAGTATTCCAAGCAAAAACCAACTCTCCCAACTTTATATGAGCAAATTGTTCATATGCCAGCCAATTATGCAGATATAACATCAAATACTAAGAATTGGAACCAATAAAGGTCAACTTGAAAAGATCAAGAAAAATGTCAACAATGTAAGCATGGCGAAGAAAATAAAAATTGATGAGCTTCCATCATTGGCCCAAGGACAATTA